>JAWZYT010005340.1:42500-67500 GCA_034508575.1 Petrolisthes manimaculis
TGTGTGTGTGTGTAAAATAATATGAGTCCCTTTTTAGTCGAACCATATTGTGAATATCCTATACACAAAAGATATAGAATCTGAACATTGAACTTAGTCTTATGGAATTAAATATATATGAATTGCCCACCTTAGAAAAAAATAAATTATAAAACGAACTTAAATCTTGCCTCCACCCTTGACAAACACACAAATCACCCCCACACAGTAAACACACAGCCCAGTTACAAAATGACATAGTGTAATTACTCATGTTGTACAAGTCTCGGCCCTCTGCAATACTTTCTTGCGGTTGAAGTGGAAGTCAAAGTAGGTAGTTGATGGTTGGAGGAATAGATTCTGTATGCCTGCCTTCCCTCGTCGGTCGTTGTTGTTGTCAAGGTCAGGATGAAGGCAACAGGCGGCCATCTTGTCACGTGTTAAGGCCAGAGTGGAGTGTGAGGTATATATAGGGCGAGCACTGGTGGACTTCATCACAACGATCTTCTCTACACCACAAACGACGATGATTGCTAAGGTGAGCTGAAGCTGCTATGACTACTGCCTCTGTGTAAAAGCAAGCATTCACACACACACACACACACACACACACACACAGTTAAAAACGCATACACGTACAATACATTCACAAGCACACATACACATATCAGAGTAGCATTCACACACACATACGCACGCAATTAGAAACACATACATGTACAGTCACAGACACCCAAACACATATCAGAGTAGCATTCATATACACATACACGCACAAGGAGAGTAACATATCATAAATCAAAAGAATCATCCTAAAATATGAATTCAATTGATCATCTATTTTCTTGTGTTGTCAGACCTTCGTGTTGGTGAGCCTGGTGGCCGTGGCCCTGTCCATCCCAACTCAGGCACCTTATGGACACTCCGACCCACAGGTATGAAACATCGTCCTTTACACTTTTTTATAATCAAGTGAGCAACAATATTGATAATAATTATGTATATAAATGAAGTATAAAATATAATTATGTGAAGGTGTTAAAGTGTAGTGTTGAGTAAGGCAAGATAAATAACAACAACAACTGTCCCTCAGGGACCCGCCAAGTACGACTTCAACTATGCCGTGAGGGACGACCCCTCAGCCAACGACTTTGGTCACAACGAGGCTCGTGACGGCTACGACACCCAGGGCTCGTACTACGTGCAGCTTCCTGACGGTCGTCTCCAACAAATAACTTACTACGTCAACGGTGACTCTGGTTACGTAGCTGAAGTGTCCTACCAGGGTGAGGCCACATACCCTGCTCATGGAGGCTACCAATAAACACCATGCAACAAGGTCTTACTTCATCTACTACCATTGTATAAACAAGAATTATTTATGAAATAAATATTTTGCTTACATTTTTGTATAGAATTATACCATGTGAGGTTACCTGTGATCATATTATGTTTACATATTCACTGAAACTAGAAAACATCAATGTTTCGTTATGTGAAAATATTCTGTCATTTACTTTAGTGACTAAAATATTTAGTTTAAATTTACTATACAGCGTAGAGAACCTTTTCCCATATTAAGTATATCTTCGAGCCATAACTTCTGTTAGTGAATTACAAGGATACTAATTCCTCCAAACTATGCCAGGAATCAGACAATTCAGTAACAATTATAGTAAATCTGTTTAGTGTACAAGTTTGGATGAATTACCCAACCATCAGTTGACCATCTCAAGAATATCTCATTATAGTTACGAACAACATCATACAAGACATACTGTTTACACCTCAGTAAACAATGGTATTCACACTAGAGTTTGGCCTCGTCTCATGGAAAGTTTGTGTCGCTGGCAGAAATATTATATATCTTTAAAAATAGTCTTCGAGGGATATTTGTACAATTATATAAAACTTCAACGAAAGAAACATCAGAGGAAGTTTAACTTAAAAAATCAACTCTCTACGTAAACCGTCTGATTCTATTCGGTTGAAACTGTCATTTTGATTTTTATAATTTTGAAATCAATTATTCTATGAAAATATAATGTTGTCATAATAATCTTTCTAGGGAAAATTGTCTTTAAAGAGGAAGACTGTAGAGTATGTGTTTGATAATCGCCTTTGTTTAAATGGATAAAAACGTCTATGTAGGAAAATCGTCTATTAAGAAATCCGTCAGTTAATAAAAATCGATTATATGATAAAATGTGAACTTTAAGCATACCTGGGGAAACTATTTCAACAGTTAAATGTGTGCCTTGGAATACTAGCCGGCCGTGGAGGTCCATGAGATGCAGTAAGGTGGCGGTAAACTTGTAGTCCGGGGGGAAAGCAACTTAATTAAGGGAAGCAAGTGTTTAGGGCAGTCTGGAAAAATGACCATCTGAGGAAATTGTCTAAAATATAATGATTGGCAAACATCTTTAATAGTAGAGCAATTCCTGTACTCTCAATATTTGTATATTATACGACAAATTTCCTGTCTGGGAATGTAATTTCTCTGGGGTTTGTTATTTTGTCCACGTGGGAAACTTTTATACGCCTGACTAATAAAATTCATATAAATTATATAATTTCTCTGGCGAAATCGTCTCTCAGGGAATATCATCTTTCTGGAATAAAATTTTAGTTTGATATAGGGAAAATTGATGCATGAGATAAATTTGTCTGTTTGGTTTGGTAAGGACTGTAAAACAAAACTAATTATCTGAGAATTTGTTTTATCTTGTAACAATTTTCTGTCGTTATTTTACATCTTTAATACAGGATTGTAGGTTGTCAGTAGCTTGTGTCTCTTGTGATGTCCTGAGATTATAGAGTAAAGATATAATGTGTTGGGTACTTTATGTATGTCACACTAGATGGAGACAGAGGAGCTTCATAGTGTTAGTGGCTTCATTTAGCTCTATTAGATGAATTGTGGGTAAATATTCAATCTGGGAACTGTTCTTGTTTATAAGAGATGTCCATCGTCTGATTAGTTAACTTATCTATCTTGGGTCTTCATGGAAACCATCTCTCTACGATAATGGTACTTACCAGTCTAGTAATTCGTGTATATGTTATCTCTCTATGTGTGAGACTGAGTGATAAAGTGAGAATGGTGTAATGTACACCTACTTATTAATACAAAAATGTATGCAAAATATTTATTTAATAAATAATTCTTGTTTATACAATGGTAGTAGATGAAGTAAGACCTTGTTGCATGGTGTTTATTGGTAGCCTCCATGAGCAGGGTATGTGGCCTCACCCTGGTAGGACACTTCAGCTACGTAACCAGAGTCACCGTTGACGTTGTAAGTTACTTGTTGGAGACGACCGTCAGGAAGCTGCACGTAGTACGAGCCCTGGGTGTCGTAGCCGTCACGAGCCTCGTTGTGACCAAAGTCGTTGGCTGAGGGGTCGTCCCTCACGGCATAGTTGAAGTCGTACTTGGCGGGTCCCTGAGGGACAGTTGTTGTTGTTATTTATCTTGCCTTACTCAACACTACACTTTAACACCTTCACATAATTATATTTTATACTTCATTTATATACATAATTATCATCAATATTGTTCCTCACTTGATTATAAAAAAGTATAAAGGACGATGTTTCATACCTGTGGGTCGGAGTGTTCATAAGGTCCCTGTGGGAGGGACAGGGCCACGGCCACCAGACTCAACACTAATAAACTCTGTATTAAAAGGAAAAGGTTAATAATGATATCCTGATAAATTACATTATTATCAACACAATATATTACTAGTTATTAGATGTAAGTGACGACAAGTAAATACAAGAATGTGTAGTTACTTTAGCAATCATTGTTGTTGTTGTTGTTGTGGTTGTGAACTGTGATGTGATGTAGCAGCTACAGCCACACCTTATATATACAGGACTGGAGTGTGGGCGGTGTAGTGGGCGTGGTTAAAGGTTAACCTTGACTTTGTCTCATAGAAGCAGACGACACTTTTACTCCTTAGTCTTCACGATGACATTAAAACACCTTGCGGGCAACTTCACACTCTCAACAATAAATAGACCAAAATAAACTACTTTGACACCAATGTAAAACAAGTTGTAAACTTGTATAATCTTACCATGAAGACTGAGGAGTCTTCATGATACAAGGTCAAGGTGGACATTATAGCCACGCCCACTACACCGCCCACACTCCAGTCCTGTATATATAAGGTGTGGCTGTAGCTGCTACATCACATCACAGTTCACAACCACAACAACAACAACAACAATGATTGCTAAAGTAACTACACATTCTTGTATTTACTTGTCGTCACTTACATCTGATAACTAGTAATATATTGTGTTGATAATAATGTACTTTATCAGGATATCATTATTAACCTTTTCCTTTTAATACAGAGTTTATTAGTGTTGAGTCTGGTGGCCGTGGCCCTGGCAGTCCCCACTCAGGCACCTTATGGACACTCCGACCCACAGGTAACAATATTCATCATATTTACTGAACAATAATATTGGTGATATTTTTATAAATGAAATAAAGTATAAATCTCTTTATGGATATTCTGATCAAAAGGTAACATCACCCATCATATTTACTGAGCAACAATATTGATGATAATTATGTATATAAATGAAGTAAAATATAATTATGTGAAGGTGTTAAAGTGTAGTGTTGAGTAAGGCAAGATAAATAACAACAACAACTGTCCCTCAGGGACCCGCCAAGTACGACTTCAACTATGCCGTGAGGGACGACGCCTCAGCCAACGACTTTGGTCACAACGAGGCTCGTGACGGCTACGACACCCAGGGCTCGTACTACGTGCAGCTTCCTGACGGTCGTCTCCAACAAGTAACTTACTACGTCAACGGTGACTCTGGTTACGTAGCTGAAGTGTCCTACCAGGGTGAGGCCACATACCCTGCTCATGGAGGCTACCAATAAACACCATGCAACAAGATCTTACTTCATCTACTACCATTGTATAAACAAGAATTATTTATTAAATAAATATTTTGCTTACATTTTTGTATAGAATTATACCATGTGAGGTTACCTGTGATCATATTATGTTTACATATTCACTGAAACTAGAAAACATCAATGTTTCGTTATGTGAAAATATTCTGTCATTTACTTTAGTGACTAAAATATTTAGTTTAAGGACGTTGGTACCTTTAGAGGGACCAATATAGAAATAATTGAGCTAGAAGTCTCATAATTGGTGTGTATGGTCTATGGATAATCCTAATAATGCATACCAATTTGTATTGCATTCTATCAAACTATATTTAATTATGAATTTTTTTTGTGTTATATGATGCATGGAATATGCACATGTTCGTGATCTATCTACTCGGTAGATATTAAGACTTTTGCCATGAATTTTTTTTTGAGAGATATACTACCTATGTACATAAAATATAAGCAGATTTATGGTTCTTGGTTCCATGGTTATGTTGTGGCAATATTGCAAATATGCCTGTTTGACAGGTTTCGCCTCAAATTTTCATAAATACTGCCTAAAAATCAGATATTCAACTTAGAGTTCCAAATCTGCTTAATATTTAGAAAAAAATGTCAGCTTTCAAATGATAACCAAAACTATATATTCCAGCAAGAATTGCCAGAGTAGATACAACTTTTGTTCTGAAAAATTGACAACAATATAATTACGGGAAATGAGCGTCAAAGTTGTAGTTATGTTTTTCAGTACCAGATGAAGGTAATAAGTGGACTATGCACAATTACTGATAAAAATCATTGTTGTACAAGAAAAATAATGGTTTCCTGGTGATGTTTTATGCTCATTATGACTATTATTTGGCCATTACCATCCCTATGGAACTTCACCTGGGGAATTTTGAAAACAGTACGTCATCAGGTAGACTCATTTATTTACAATTTGAGTAGACCAAAAATGGGGAATAAGCATAGAAAACGAAAGATGGGTAACTCAAGTAATCTAATATTTATAAAAAAAATAATGAAATAACCAAGAATAATAAAGGCACAAGGGAATTGTGACATAACCACGTGATGTGCGGACCATGTGTAAACAAACCCTTGTGGGTATAATTAAGAAAACTAATTTTTTTTTTATTTTTTTTTTATCAAATTGCACCAATATTTCGGTGGATTGTAGAAAAGTATTTGGGCTATGTTTCTGTAAAATAAGAAAAAAAAAAAGATAAAAAAAAAAAATCGACCTTACAAACGTACCAACGTCCTTAAATTTACTACAGCGTAGAGAACCTTTTCCCATATTAAGTATATCTTCGAGCCATAACTTCTGTTAGTGAATTACAAGGATACTAATTCCTCCAAACTATGCCAGGAATCAGACAATTCAGTAACAATTATAGTAAATCTGTTTAGTGTACAAGTTTGGATGAATTACCCAACCATCAGTTGACCATCTCAAGAATATCTCATTATAGTTACGAACAACATCATACAAGACATACTGTTTACACCTCAGTAAACAATGGTATTCACACTAGAGTTTGGCCTCGTCTCATGGAAAGTTTGTGTCGCTGGCAGAAATATTATATATCTTTAAAAATAGTCTTCGAGGGATATTTGTACAATTATATATTTAAAAAAAATATTAGATGCAGTAAGGTGGCGGTAAACTTGTAGTCCGGGGGGAAAGCAACTTAATTAAGGGAAGCAAGTGTTTAGGGCAGTCTGGAAAAATGACCATCTGAGGAAATTGTCTAAAATATAATGATTGGCAAACATCTTTAATAGTAGAGGAATTCCTGTACTCTCAATATTTGTATATTATACGACAAATTTCCTGTCTGGGAATGTAGTTTCTCTGGGGTTTGTTATTTTGTCCACGTGGGAAACTTTTATACGCCTGATTAATAAAATTCATATAAATAATATAATTCCTTTGGCGAAAACGTCTCTCAGGGAATATCATCTTTCTGGGATATATTTTAGTTTGATATAAGGAAAATTGATGCATGAGATAAATTTGTCTGTTTGGTTTGGTAAGGACTGTAAAACAAAACTAATTATCTGAGAATTTGCTTTATCTTGTAACAATTTTCTGTCGTTATTTTACATCTTTAATACAGGATTGTAGGTTGTCAGTAGCTTGTGTCTCTTGTGATGTCCTGAGATTATAGAGTAAAGATATAATGTGTTGGGTACTTTATGTATGTCACACTAGATGGAGACAGAGGAGCTTCATAGTGTTAGTGGCTTCATTTAGCTCTATTAGATGAATTGTGAATAAATATTCAATCTGGGAACTTTTCTTGTTTATAAGAGATGTCCATCGTCTGATTAGTTAACTTATCTATCTTGGGTCTTCATGGAAACCATCTCTCTACGATAATGGTACTTACCAGTCTAGTAATTCGTGTATGTGTTATCTCTCTATGTGTGAGACTGAGTGATAAAGGGAGAATGGTGTAATGTACACCTACTTATTAATACAAAAATGTATGCAAAATATTTATTTCATAAATAATTCTTGTTTATACAATGGTAGTAGATGAAGTAAGACCTTGTTGCATGGTGTTTATTGGTAGCCTCCATGAGCAGGGTATGTGGCCTCACCCTGGTAGGACACTTCAGCTACGTAACCAGAGTCACCGTTGACGTTGTAAGTTACTTGTTGGAGACGACCGTCAGGAAGCTGCACGTAGTACGAGCCCTGGGTGTCGTAGCCGTCACGAGCCTCGTTGTGACCAAAGTCGTTGGCTGAGGGGTCGTCCCTCACGGCATAGTTGAAGTCGTACTTGGCGGGTCCCTGAGGGACAGTTGTTGTTGTTATTTATCTTGCCTTACTCAACACTACACTTTAACACCTTCACATAATTATATTTTATACTTCATTTATATACATAATTATCATCAATATTGTTGCTCACTTAATAATAAAAAAGTATAAAGGACGATGTTTCATACCTGTGGGTCGGAGTGTTCATAAGGTCCCTGTGGGAGGGACAGGGCCACGGCCACCAGACTCAACACTAATAAACTCTGTATTAAAAGGAAAAGGTTAATAATGATATCCTGATAAATTACATTATTATCAACACAATATATTACTAGTTATCAGATATAAGTGACGACAAGTAAATACAAGAATGTGTAGTTACTTTAGCAATCATTGTTGTTGTTGTGGTTGTGAACTGTGATGCGATGTAGCAGCTACAGCCACACCTTATATATACAGGACTGGAGTGTGGGCGGTGTAGTGGGCGTGGCTATAATATCCACCCTAACCTTGTCTCATGAAGACTCCTCAGTCTTCATGGTAAGATTATACAAGTTTACAACTTGTTTTACATTGGTGTCAAAGTAGTTTATTTTGGTCTATTTACTGTTGAGAGTGTGAAGTTGCCCGCAAGGTGTTTTAATGTCATCGTGAAGACTAAGGAGTAAAAGTGTCGTCTGCTTCTATGAGACAAAGTCAAGGTTAACCTTTAACCACGCCCACTACACCGCCCACACTCCAGTCCTGTATATATAAGGTGTGGCTGTAGCTGCTACATCACATCACAGTTCACAACCACAACAACAACAATGATTGCTAAAGTAACTACACATTCTTGTATTTACTTGTCGTCACTTATATCTGATAACTAGTAATATATTGTGTTGATAATAATGTAATTTATCAGGATATCATTATTAACCTTTTCCTTTTAATACAGAGTTTATTAGTGTTGAGTCTGGTGGCCGTGGCCCTGTCCCTCCCACAGGGACCTTATGAACACTCCGACCCACAGGTATGAAACATCGTCCTTTATACTTTTTTATAATCAAGTGAGGAACAATATTGATGATAATTATGTATATAAATGAAGTATAAAATATAATTATGTGAAGGTGTTAAAGTGTAGTGTTGAGTAAGGCAAGATAAATAACAACAACAACTGTCCCTCAGGGACCCGCCAAGTACGACTTCAACTATGCCGTGAGGGACGACCCCTCAGCCAACGACTTTGGTCACAACGAGGCTCGTGACGGCTACGACACCCAGGGCTCGTACTACGTGCAGCTTCCTGACGGTCGTCTCCAACAAGTAACTTACTACGTCAACGGTGACTCTGGTTACGTAGCTGAAGTGTCCTACCAGGGTGAGGCCACATACCCTGCTCATGGAGGCTACCAATAAACACCATGCAACAAGGTCTTACTTCATCTACTACCATTGTATAAACAAGAGTTATTTATTAAATAAATATTTTGCATAAGTCTTAGTATCATTGACTTGTATGTGTGTCTTTATTCTATAAGTATCATTATGTGAGGTGTACAATATCACTGAACTTTAATGTTAGTGTAATTATGATGCATTATGTGGAAATGTGTCTAGGACATATGTCTTAATTGTCAAGTATTCAGTGGTTTTCTCACCATCGTTCTGAGGTATTTCCTCTCAATATCAATCTATAAATTTCGGCTACTTCTTACTTCTATTCCCAGTTCCTGGATTCTAACTGGTAACTGCTGTTGTCCATAATCTAGATAAAATTGCTCATACGCTGTTTGGTAGTACGTAACCTACGTTTTCCTATATCTATTAACAAAAATTAATAAAAAATAATTAAAAGATCATTCATACCTAGTTTAACTGCAACATGGAATGGGTTAACTGTATCTGTTTTTTAGGGTGTAGGAGTTAGCGGCTTTAAGACTCGTGCTAATCGTTGGCTCTGTCGGTTAGATTAGTTTTTTTTTTTTTTTTTTTTTTTAGTATAACTTTCCGTGATCGTGGTCACAGTCTGGGGTCTTCGGATCTATGAATAATTTTGTTCTCTCCCAGCCTGTTCACTGATCATTACTAATAATAATAATAATAAACGTCACATGATATCATTGTAAAGGTACAACTACAGCAAAACATACTGCCCACGTTGGATATGTCCACCTGAAATATATATGTTGCAACTCTGTTATGGCAAATGAAACACAAATTCAGCTTCAGTAAATGGCACGCTAAACATTCCTTGAACCAATGTGAAAATTACATGTTTGTAAAACCTGCACATTTTTCTATTACAATTTAGTCTTTGATTTATACTATTGTCATTTTTCTCTCTTCACTGGCCATAGCATTTTCTCTCACATTGTTCACTATCAGTTCAATATATAAAGTAAATTGTGAGGAAGAACTTTGATATCGCCACAGGGAGGTTATATTTTTGGTTCGTCATGTTTGTCTGCATTTCTGTTTGACTAGTTGTTTGTTAGTAGGACAGCACAAAATAGTATGTACTGATTAGTAAATAACATTGACCAAAAGTCGGCTTCGTGACTGACAACAAGTGATAAGATGTTTTGAGAAAAATGAATATGAATCTGGATTCAGGATTTATTACATACATTGTATATTATGAAATTGTTACTTGTTACTTTTAAGAAAATTGGTAGTTTTGTCCGGAGACTTTCATGACCATTTATGGAGAGGCTCAATGTTAAGTCTGATGGAGTTTTAAGGATTCTGAACCTACACAGGCTCTTGATTAATTAAAATGTATTGTAAAAGTTGGTTGAGAAAGATTATCAAATTTATATTATTAACAAGAAAATTCCCCTACCAGCCCTTAAGGTTTAAATAGGTTGGTGTTATATTCGGTCTGTTTGTTTGTCTGTCTGTCTGTTTAGTCAGAGGAATCTCATCTCAAAGAAGATTCATCTCTATGAAAATATTGTCTACCTGAGAATATCATCTATAATTATCATATTATATCATCAGTCAAAGAAAATCATCTCTATAGATAAAATATCTACCAAAGAAACTCATCTTGTTTAGGCAGTCAACGAGAAAATAAGGCAAAGTTAGGAAATAATTAAATTGGTAAAATTTCTTACCGAAGGGCTCCCAGGAGATAATAATAGTGTTTGAAAAAATCATATATTAGGGAAATTATCCAGCTTGTGGCTATATTATAAATCAGAAGACTATTTTTCTAAAAAAATGTCCATCTGGAAGAATACTTCATACATTATCATTACACTTGTATGCATATCATTTTCTTACTTTCGTGGAATCCTCAGTGACAACAACAGTAAGAAATTTGTCATGAACATATTAATTAACCCTGGACTGAACACTTGTTAAGTCTCTCTTAATAACACTTCCTATAGAAAACTCTCTAACTATTACATGTAATAATTATAATTATATTGGCAGTGATAAAACACAGACACACATACAAGTCAATGATACTAAGATTTATGCAAAATATTTATTTCATAAATAACTCTTGTTTATACAATGGTAGTAGATGAAGTAAGACCTTGTTGCATGGTGTTTATTGGTAGCCTCCATGAGCAGGGTATGTGGCCTCACCCTGGTAGGACACTTCAGCTACGTAACCAGAGTCACCGTTGACGTTGTAAGTTACTTGTTGGAGACGACCGTCAGGAAGCTGCACGTAGTACGAGCCCTGGGTGTCGTAGCCGTCACGAGCCTCGTTGTGACCAAAGTCGTTGGCTGAGGGGTCGTCCCTCACGGCATAGTTGAAGTCGTACTTGGCGGGTCCCTGAGGGACAGTTGTTGTTGTTATTTATCTTGCCTTACTCAACACTACACTTTAACACCTTCACATAATTATATTTTATACTTCATTTATACACATAATTATTATCAATATTGTTCCTCACTTAATTATAAAAAAGTATAAAGGACGATGTTTCATACCTGTGGGTCGGAGTGTTCATAAGGTCCCTGTGGGAGGGACAGGGCCACGGCCACCAGACTCAACACTAATAAACTCTGTATTAAAAGGAAAAGGTTAATAATGATATCCTGATAAATTACATTATTATCAATCCAATATATTACTTGTTATCAGATATAAGTGACGACAAGTAAATACAAGAATGTGTAGTTACTTTAGCAATCATTGTTGTTGTTGTGGTTGTGAACTGTGATGTGATGTAGCAGCTACAGCCACACCTTATATATACAGGACTGGAGTGTGGGCGGTGTAGTGGGCGTGGCTATAATGTCCACCCTGACCTTGTATCATGAAGACTCCTCAGTCTTCATGGTAAGATTATACAAGTTTACAACTTGTTTTACATTGGTGTCAAAGTAGTTTATTTTGGTCTATTTACTGTTGAGAGTGTGAAGTTGCCCGCAAGGTGTTTTAATGTCATCGTGAAGACTAAGGAGTAAAAGTGTCGTCTGCTTCTATGAGACAAAGTCAAGGTTAACCTTTAACCACGCCCACTACACCGCCCACACTCCAGTCCTGTATATATAAGGTGTGGCTGTACCTGCTACATCACATCACAGTTCACAACCACAACAACAACAACAACAATGATTGCTAAAGTAACTACACATTCTTGTATTTACTTGTCGTCACTTATATCTGATAACTAGTAATATATTGTGTTGATAATAATGTAATTTATCAGGATATTATTATTAACCTTTTCCTTTTAATACAGAGTTTATTAGTGTTGAGTCTGGTGGCCGTGGCCCTGTCCCTCCCACAGGGACCTTATGAACACTCCGACCCACAGGTATGAAACATCGTCCTTTATACTTTTTTATAATCAAGTGAGGAACAATATTGATGATAATTATGTATATAAATGAAGTATAAAATATAATTATGTGAAGGTGTTAAAGTGTAGTGTTGAGTAAGGCAAGATAAATAACAACAACAACTGTCCCTCAGGGACCCGCCAAGTACGACTTCAACTATGCCGTGAGGGACGACCCCTCAGCCAACGACTTTGGTCACAACGAGGCTCGTGACGGCTACGACACCCAGGGCTCGTACTACGTGCAGCTTCCTGACGGTCGTCTCCAACAAGTAACTTACTACGTCAACGGTGACTCTGGTTACGTAGCTGAAGTGTCCTACCAGGGTGAGGCCACATACCCTGCTCATGGAGGCTACCAATAAACACCATGCAACAAGGTCTTACTTCATCTACTACCATTGTATAAACAAGAGTTATTTATTAAATAAATATTTTGCTTACATTTTTGTGTTAATAAGTAGGTGTACATTACACCATTCTCCCTTTATCACTCAGTCTCACACATAGAGAGATAACACATACACGAATTACTAGACTGGTAAGTACCATTATCGTAGAGAGATGGTTTCCATGATGACCCATGATAGATAAGTTAACTAATCAGACGATGGACATCTCTTATAAACAAGAGAAGTTCCCAGATTGAATATTTATCCACAATTCATCTAATAGAGCTAAATGAAGCCACTAACACTATGAAGCTCCTCTGTCTCCATCTAGTGTGACATACATAAAGTACCCAACACATTATATCTTTACTCTATAATCTCAGGACATCACAAGAGACACAAGCTACTGACAACCTACAATCCTGTATTAAAGATGTAAAATAACGACAGAAAATTGTTACAAGATAAAGCAGATTCTCAGGTAATTAGTTTTGTTTTACAGTCCTTACCAAACCAAACAGACAAATTTCTCTCATGCATCAATTTTTCCTATATCAAACTAAAATATATTCCATAAAGATGATATTCCCTGAGAGATGATTTCGCCAGAGAAATTATATTATTTATATGAATTTTATTAGTCAGGCGTATAAAAGTTTCCCACGTGGACAAAATAACAAACCCCAGAGAAACTACTTTCCCAGACAGGAAATTTGTCGTATAATATACAAATATTGAGAGAACAAGAATTCCTCTACTATTAAAGATGTTTGCCAATCATTTTATTTTAGACAATTTCCTCAGATGGTCATTTTTCCAGACTGCCCTAAACACTTGCTTCCCTTAATTAAGTTGCTTTCCCCCCGGACTACAAGTTTACCGCCACCTTACTGCATCTCATGGACCTCCACGGCCGGCTAGTATTCCAAGGCACACATTTAACTGTTGAAATAGTTTCCCCAGGTATGCTTAAAGTTCACATTTTATCATATAATCGATTTTTATTAACTGACGGATTTCTTAATAGACGATTTTCCCACATAGACGTTTTTATCCATTTAAACAAAGGCGATTATCAAACACATACTCTACAGTCTTCCTCTTTAAAGACAATTTTCCCTAGAAAGATTATTATGACAACATTATTTTTTCATAGAATAATTGATCTCAGAAATAAGAAAATCAAAATGACAGTTTCAACCGGATAGAATCACATGTTTTACTTCGAGTCGATTTTTAAAATGATTATTACTTCTTCTGATGTTTCTTTCGTTGAAGTTTTATATAATTGGACAAATATCTCTAGAAGACTATTTTTAAAGATATATAATATTTCTGCCAGCGACACAAACTTTCCATGAGACGAGGCCAAACTCTAGTGTGAATACCATTGTTTACTGAGGTGTAAACAGTATGTCTTGTATGATGTTGTTCGTAACTATAATGAGATATTCTTGAGATTTACTATAATTGTTACTGAATTGTCTGATTCCTGGCATAGTTTGGAGGAATTAGTATCCTTGTAATTCACTAACAGAAGTTATGGCTCGAAGATATACTTAATATGGGAAAAGGTTCTCTACGCTGTATAGTAAATTTAAACTAAATATTTTAGTCACTAAAGTAAATGACAGAATATTTTCACATAACGAAACATTGATGTTTTCTAGTTTCAGTGAATATGTAAACATAATATGATCACAGGTAACCTCACATGGTATAATTCTATACAAAAATGTAAGCAAAATATTTATTTCATAAATAATTCTTGTTTATACAATGGTAGTAGATGAAGTAAGACCTTGTTGCATGGTGTTTATTGGTAGCCTCCATGAGCAGGGTATGTGGCCTCACCCTGGTAGGACACTTCAGCTACGTAACCAGAGTCACCGTTGACGTAGTAAGTTATTTGTTGGAGACGACCGTCAGGAAGCTGCACGTAGTACGAGCCCTGGGTGTCGTAGCCGTCACGAGCCTCGTTGTGACCAAAGTCGTTGGCTGAGGGGTCGTCCCTCACGGCATAGTTGAAGTCGTACTTGGCGGGTCCCTGAGGGACAGTTGTTGTTGTTATTTATCTTGCCTTACTCAACACTACACTTTAACACCTTCACATAATTATATTTTATACTTCATTTATATACATAATTATCATCAATATTGTTGCTCACTTGATTATAAAAAAGTGTAAAGGACGATGTTTCATACCTGTGGGTCGGAGTGTTCATAAGGTGCCTGTGGGAGGGACAGGGCCACGGCCACCAGACTCAACACTAATAAACTCTGTATTAAAAGGAAAAGGTTAATAATGATATCCTGATAAATTACATTGTTATCAATCCAATATATTACTTGTTATCAGATGTAAGTGACGACAAGTAAATACAAGAATGTGTAGTTACTTTAGCAATCATTGTTGTTGTTGTTGTTGTGGTTGTGAACTGTGATGTGATGTAGCCGCTACAGCCACACCTTATATATACAGGACTGGAGTGTGGGCGGTGTAGTGGGCGTGGCTATAATGTCCACCTTGACCTTGTATCATGAAGACTCCTCAGTCTTCATGGTAAGATTATACAAGTTTACAACTTGTTTTACATTGGTGTCAAAGTAGTTTATTTTGGTCTATTTATTGTTGAGAGTGTGAAGTTGCCCGCAAGGTGTTTTAATGTCATCGTGAAGACTAAGGAGTAAAAGTGTCGTCTGCTTCTATGAGACAAAGTCAAGGTTAACCTTTAACCACGCCCACTACACCGCCCACACTCCAGTCCTGTATATATAAGGTGTGGCTGTAGCTGCTACATCACATCACAGTTCACAACCACAACAACAACAACAACAATGATTGCTAAAGTAACTACACACTCTTGTATTTACTTGTCGTCACTTATATCTGATAACTAGTAATATATTGTGTTGATAATAATGTAATTTATCAGGATATCATTATTAACCTTTTCCTTTTAATACAGAGTTTATTAGTGTTGAGTCTGGTGGCCGTGGCCCTGTCCCTCCCACAGGGACCTTATGAACACTCCGACCCACAGGTATGAAACATCGTCCTTTATACTTTTTTATAATTAAGTGAGGAACAATATTGATAATACTTATGTGTATAAATGAAGTATAAAATATAATTATGTGAAGGTGTTAAAGTGTAGTGTTGAGTAAGGCAAGATAAATAACAACAACAACTGTTCCTCAGGGACCCGCCAAGTACGACTTCAACTATGCCGTGAGGGACGACCCCTCAGCCAACGACTTTGGTCACAACGAGGCTCGTGACGGCTACGACACCCAGGGCTCGTACTACGTGCAGCTTCCTGACGGTCGTCTCCAACAAGTAACTTACAACGTCAACGGTGACTCTGGTTACGTAGCTGAAGTGTCCTACCAGGGTGAGGCCACATACCCTGCTCATGGAGGCTACCAATAAACACCATGCAACAAGGTCTTACTTCATCTACTACCATTGTATAAACAAGAGTTATTTATGAAATAAATATTTTGCATAAATCTTAGTATCATTGACTTGTATGTGTGTCTGTGTTTTATCACTGCCAATATAATTATAATTATTACATGTAATAGTTAGAGAGTTTTCTATAGGAAGTGTTATTAAGAGAGACTTAACAAGTGTTCAGTCCAGGGTTAATTAATATGTTCATGACAAATTTCTTACTGTTGTTGTCACTGAGGATTCCACGAAAGTAAGAAAATGATATGCATACAAGTGTAATGATAATGTATGAAGTATTCTTCCAGATGGACATTTTTTTAGAAAAATAGTCTTCTGATTTATAATATAGCCACAAGCTGGATAATTTCCCTAATATATGATTTTTTCAAACACTATTATTATCTCCTGGGAGCCCTTCGGTAAGAAATTTTACCAATTTAATTATTTCCTAACTTTGCCTTATTTTCTCGTTGACTGCCTAAACAAGATGAGTTTCTTTGGTAGATATTTTATCTATAGAGATGATTTTCTTTGACTGATGATATAATATGATAATTATAGATGATATTCTCAGGTAGACAATATTTTCATAGAGATGAATCTTCTTTGAGATGAGATTCCTCTGACTAAACAGACAGACAGACAAACAAACAGACCGAATATAACACCAACCTATTTAAACCTTAAGGGCTGGTAGGGGAATTTTCTTGTTAATAATATAAATTTGATAATCTTTCTCAACCAACTTTTACAATACATTTTAATTAATCAAGAGCCTGTGTAGGTTCAGAATCCTTAAAACTCCATCAGACTTAACATTGAGCCTCTCCATAAATGGTCATGAAAGTCTCCGGACAAAACTACCAATTTTCTTAAAAGTAACAAGTAACAATTTCATAATATACAATGTATGTAATAAATCCTGAATCCAGATTCATATTCATTTTTCTCAAAACATCTTATCACTTGTTGTCAGTCACGAAGCCGACTTTTGGTCAATGTTATTTACTAATCAGTACATACTATTTTGTGCTGTCCTACTAACAAACAACTAGTCAAACAGAAATGCAGACAAACATGACGAACCAAAAATATAACCTCCCTGTGGCGATATCAAAGTTCTTCCTCACAATTTACTTTATATATTGAACTGATAGTGAACAATGTGAGAGAAAATGCTATGGCCAGTGAAGAGAGAAAAATGACAATAGTATAAATCAAAGACTAAATTGTAATAGAAAAATGTGCAGGTTTTACAAACATGTAATTTTCACATTGGTTCAAGGAATGTTTAGCGTGCCATTTACTGAAGCTGAATTTGTGTTTCATTTGCCATAACAGAGTTGCAACATATATATTTCAGGTGGACATATCCAACGTGGGCAGTATGTTTTGCTGTAGTTGTACCTTTACAATGATATCATGTGACGTTTATTATTATTATTATTAGTAATGATCAGTGAACAGGCTGGGAGAGAACAAAATTATTCATAGATCCGAAGACCCCAGACTGTGACCACGATCACGGAAAGTTATACTAAAAAAAAAAAAAAAAAACTAATCTAACCGACAGAGCCAATGATTAGCACGAGTCTTAAAGCCGCTAACTCCTACACCCTAAAAAACAGATACAGTTAACCCATTCCATGTTGCAGTTAAACTAGGTATGAATGATCTTTTAATTATTTTTTATTAATTTTTGTTAATAGATATAGGAAAACGTAGGTTACGTACTACCAAACAGCGTATGAGCAATTTTATCTAGATTATGGACAACAGCAGTTACCAGTTAGAATCCAGGAACTGGGAATAGAAGTAAGAAGTAGCCGAAATTTATAGATTGATATTGAGAGGAAATACCTCAGAACGATGGTGAGAAAACCACTGAATACTTGACAATTAAGACATATGTCCTAGACACATTTCCACATAATGCATCATAATTACACTAACATTAAAGTTCAGTGATATTGTACACCTCACATAATGATACTTATAGAATAAAGACACACATACAAGTCAATGATACTAAGACTTATGCAAAATATTTATTTAATAAATAACTCTTGTTTATACAATGGTAGTAGATGAAGTAAGACCTTGTTGCATGGTGTTTATTGGTAGCCTCCATGAGCAGGGTATGTGGCCTCACCCTGGTAGGACACTTCAGCTACGTAACCAGAGTCACCGTTGACGTAGTAAGTTACTTGTTGGAGACGACCGTCAGGAAGCTGCACGTAGTACGAGCCCTGGGTGTCGTAGCCGTCACGAGCCTCGTTGTGACCAAAGTCGTTGGCTGAGGGGTCGTCCCTCACGGCATAGTTGAAGTCGTACTTGGCGGGTCCCTGAGGGACAGTTGTTGTTGTTATTTATCTTGCCTTACTCAACACTACACTTTAACACCTTCACATAATTATATTTTATACTTCAATTATATACATAATTATTATCAATATTGTTGCTCAGTAAATATGATGGGTGATGTTACCTTTTGATCAGAGAATCAATAAAGAAACTTATACTTTACTTCATTTATAAAAATATCACCAATATTATTGTTCAGTAAATATGATGAATATTGTTACCTGTGGGTCGGAGTGTCCATAAGGTGCCTGAGTGGGGACTGCCAGGGCCACGGCCACCAGACTCAACACTAATAAACTCTGTATTAAAAGGAAAAGGTTAATAATGATATCCTGATAAAGTACATTATTATCAACACAATATATTACTAGTTATCAGATGTAAGTGACGACAAGTAAATACAAGAATGTGTAGTTACTTTAGCAATCATTGTTGTTGTTGTTGTTGTGGTTGTGAACTGTGATGTGATGTAGCAGCTACAGCCACACCTTATATATACAGGACTGGAGTGTGGGCGGTGTAGTGGGCGTGGCTATAATGTCCACCCTGACCTTGTATCATGAAGACTCCTCAGTCTTCATGGTAAGATTATACAAGTTTACAACTTGTTTTACATTGGTGTCAAAGTAGTTTATTTTGGTCTATTTACTGTTGAGAGTGTGAAGTTGCCCGCAAGGTGTTTTAATGTCATCGTGAAGACTAAGGAGTAAAAGTGTCGTCTGCTTCTATGAGACAAAGTCAAGGTTAACCTTTAACCACGCCCACTACACCGCCCACACTCCAGTCCTGTATATATAAGGTGTGGCTGTACCTGCTACATCACATCACAGTTCACA
The DNA here is from genome assembly GCA_034508575.1 of Petrolisthes manimaculis. NCBI lineage: Eukaryota > Metazoa > Arthropoda > Malacostraca > Decapoda > Porcellanidae > Petrolisthes > Petrolisthes manimaculis. The sequence goes on from JAWZYT010005340.1 coordinate 62,031, forward strand.
ACCACAACAACAACAACAACAATGATTGCTAAAGTAACTACACATTCTTGTATTTACTTGTCGTCACTTACATCTGATAACTAGTAATATATTGTGTTGATAATAATGTACTTTATCAGGATATAATTATTAACCTTTTCCTTTTAATACAGAGTTTATTAGTGTTGAGTCTGGTGGCCGTGGCCCTGTCCCTCCCACAGGGACCTTATGAACACTCCGACCCACAGGTATGAAACATCGTCCTTTATACTTTTTTATAATTAAGTGAGGAACAATATTGATAATAATTATGTATATAAATGAAGTATAAAATATAATTATGTGAAGGTGTTAAAGTGTAGTGTTGAGTAAGGCAAGATAAATAACAACAACAACTGTCCCTCAGGGACCCGCCAAGTACGACTTCAACTATGCCGTGAGGGACGACCCCTCAGCCAACGACTTTGGTCACAACGAGGCTCGTGACGGCTACGACACCCAGGGCTCGTACTACGTGCAGCTTCCTGACGGTCGTCTCCAACAAGTAACTTACAACGTCAACGGTGACTCTGGTTACGTAGCTGAAGTGTCCTACCAGGGTGAGGCCACATACCCTGCTCATGGAGGCTACCAATAAACACCATGCAACAAGGTCTTACTTCATCTACTACCATTGTATAAACAAGAGTTATTTATTAAATAAATATTTTGCTTACATTTTTGTGTTAATAAGTAGGTGTACATTACACCATTCTCCCTTTATCACTCAGTCTCACACATAGAGAGATAACATATACACGAATTACTAGACTGGTAAGTACCATTATCGTAGAGAGATGGTTTCCATGAAGACCCATGATAGATAAGTTAACTAATCAGACGATGGACATCTCTTATAAACAAGAGAAGTTCCCAGATTGAATATTTATCCACAATTCATCTAATAGAGCTAAATGAAGCCACTAACACTATGAAGCTCCTCTGTCTCCATCTAGTGTGACATACATAAAGTACCCAACACATTATATCTTTACTCTATAATCTCAGGACATCACAAGAGACACAAGCTACTGACAACCTACAATCCTGTATTAAAGATGTAAAATAACGACAGAAAATTGTTACAAGATAAAGCAAATTCTCAGATAATTAGTTTTGTTTTACAGTCCTTACCAAACCAAACAGACAAATTTCTCTCATGCATCAATTTTTCCTATATCAAACTAAAATATATCCCAGAAAGATGATATTCCCTGAGAGACGATTTCGCCAAAGATATTATATTATGTAGATGAATTTTATTAGTCAGGCGTATAAAAGTTTCCCACGTGGACAAAATAACAAACCCCAGAGAAACTACTTTCCCAGACAGGAAATTTGTCGTATAATATACAAATATTGAGAGAACAGGAATTCCTCTACTATTAAAGATGTTTGCCAATCATTTTATTTTAGACAATTTCCTCAGATGGTCATTTTTCCAGACTGCCCTAAACACTTGCTTCCCTTAATTAAGTTGCTTTCCCCCCGGACTACAAGTTTACCGCCACCTTACTGCATCTCATGGACCTCCACGGCCGGCTAGTATTCCAAGGCACACATTTAACTGTTGAAATAGTTTCCCCAGGTATGCTTAAAGTTCACATTTTATCATATAATCGATTTTTATTAACTGACGGATTTCTTAATAGACGATTTTCCTACATAGACGTTTTTATCCATTTAAACAAAGGCGATTATCAAACACATACTCTACAGTCTTCCTCTTTAAAGACAATTTTCCCCAGAAAGATTATTATGACAACATTATTTTTTCATAGAATAATTGATCTCAGAAATAAGAAAATCAAAATGACAGTTTCAACCGGATAGAATCACATGTTTTACTTCGAGTCGATTTTTAAAATTATTATTACTTCTTCTGATGTTTCTTTCGTTGAAGTTTTATATAATTGGACAAATATCTCTAGAAGACTATTTTTAAAGATATATAATATTTCTGCCAGCGACACAAACTTTCCATGAGACGAGGCCAAACTCTAGTGTGAATACCATTGTTTACTGAGGTGTAAACAGTATGTCTTGTATGATGTTGTTCGTAACTATAATGAGATATTCTTGAGATGGTCAACTGATGGTTGGGTAATTCATCCAAACTTGTACACTAAACAGATTTACTATAATTGTTACTGAATTGTCTGATTCCTGGCATAGTTTGGAGGAATTAGTATCCTTGTAATTCACTAACAGAAGTTATGGCTCGAAGATATACTTAATATGGGAAAAGGTTCTCTACGCTGTATAGTAAATTTAAACTAAATATTTTAGTCACTAAAGTAAATGACAGAATATTTTCACATAACGAAACATTGATGTTTTCTAGTTTCAGTGAATATGTAAACATAATATGATCACAGGTAACCTCACATGGTATAATTCTATACAAAAATGTAAGCAAAATATTTATTTCATAAATAATTCTTGTTTATACAATGGTAGTAGATGAAGTAAGACCTTGTTGCATGGTGTTTATTGGTAGCCTCCATGAGCAGGGTATGTGGCCTCACCCTGGTAGGACACTTCAGCTACGTAACCAGAGTCACCGTTGACGTAGTAAGTTACTTGTTGGAGACGACCGTCAGGAAGCTGCACGTAGTACGAGCCCTGGGTGTCGTAGCCGTCACGAGCCTCGTTGTGACCAAAGTCGTTGGCTGAGGCGTCGTCCCTCACGGCATAGTTGAAGTCGTACTTGGCGGGTCCCTGAGGGACAGTTGTTGTTGTTATTTATCTTGCCTTACTCAACACTACACTTTAACACCTTCACATAATTATATTTTATACTTCAATTATATACATAATTATCATCAATATTGTTGCTCAGTAAATATGATGGGTGATATTACCTTTTGATCAGAGTATCAATAAAGAGACTTTTACTTTACTTTATTTATAAAAATATCATCAATATTATTGTTCAATAAATATGATGAATATTGTTACCTGTGGGTCGGAGTGTCCATAAGGTGCCTGAGTGGGGACTGCCAGGGCCACGGCCACCAGACTCAACACTAATAAACTCTGTATTAAAAGGAAAAGATTAATAATGATATCCTGATAAATTACATTGTTATCAATCCAATATATTACTAGTTATTAGATGTAAGTGACGACAAGTAAATACAAGAATGTGTAGTTACTTTAGCAATCATTGTTGTTGTTGTTGTTGTGGTTGTGAACTGTGATGTGATGTAGCAGCTACAGCCACACCTTATATATACAGGACTGGAGTGTGGGCGGTGTAGTGGGCGTGGCTATAATGTCCACCCTGACCTTGTATCATAGAAGCAGACGACACTTTTACTCCTTACACTTGTTAACAGTTTGTGTGAAGAATTACCAGGGTTGATTTTCCAGGCAATTGTCATTCTTGATGATAATCAAATGTGGCACAGTTACACAGTTACCTGACTTCAGCACTTCCTCTAAATGTTCTAAAAATTATCTGGACAGTTCTCACCTAAACAGCTACACACAGATTTTGAGTTTTACCACAGCTGAAACCAGATCGTTTTAGTTTAACTTCTGGGAATCCTACCACAGCTATATGGTGTAATAAGAATACCATAGTGACCAAAAATATTCTCCTCACATCACGTCTTGTTCGAGTGGCTGAGTGGTCACGTGTATTCCAGACAGGTGGTTCGAGTTTGGAATCTTCCTGCGTATTAGGTAATTTTTTCTCATACCGTCAGATTCTAAAGTCGTGTCCGTTTTCGCCAGAGGTCATTAATATTACTTTTTGTTTCCTTCATTTATTTTTTGGTGTGTGTGTGTGTGTGTGTGTGTGTGAAATTATTGTGTTTATTTTTCACGAAACGAAAAAAGTCTTTCTTTGGAACTCTTGGCTGGATAAAACTCCACAATTGTTAATATGGATGATGAAAACTACACACACACACACACACACATACACACACACACACACACACACACACACACAGACCAAGCGGCGAAAACACTGACTTTTGGATGGTTACAGCGGATATAACTTTAAAAACTGACTGTACATTTGAATAAGAGTGAAGGAGATAAACAAAACAAAAAACAGAACAAAAACATTGCCGCTATTAACATCACTCAATAAACAGTATTATTAATCAAGGGGGAAGTTTTGTGTTGGTAAATTTGGAGCAACTAAATCCTCCAAGCTATTCCAGGCAACAGAACACCATTATTTTTGCTTCTCTGGTCCTGTTTCCTAGCATACTTTGGAGCAATCAAGGCACTCCAAAAGTACCAAAAAAGAATTACCACCTTAATTAAGCACTATAAAATAATCATAACAGTTAACATAATTATTACTTACATAAAATTAACTTAAGCATAATTATTACCTACCTACACCGTCCTTCATAACCTATTACTATTTAACTTCTCAATAACACACTGTGCCTTTCCTATTAACCACTTTCCTTCGTCAGTATCAAATCGTTGAAGAAATATAAAAGGAAATGAGGGTGTAATCTGAGGGGCCATCTTGCCACACCCACACCCCTGGCTTCACCCCAAGACATCCTCACCGCTGACCACCTCTTCACTCCACCTCATATACAAACCTATTTCGATATACAAACCACAGTATATAGTTTCAATATACATAGGAATTACCTAAGGGGGTTGCGGGAGTAGGGGACAGGCTTTGGGGGGGTGCGGGAATAGGGGGACAGGCTTGGGATTGGGTAGAAAGTCTGTCCCCCTATTCCTGCAACCCCCAACCCCCAACCCCCCCCCCAAGCCTGTCCCCCTACTCCCGCACCCCCCTAAACACCCCTCAAGCCTGTCCCTCTATTCCCACACACCCTAAAACTACATCTTCGAGGAAATACACTCTCCGTGGCTCAAGTCCTATTTATTATGCAATGCGAAATGAGCGACGAAGAGCATTTTCCTCGAAGATGATGTTTAATAATAATACATTCCTAAATCTTAGTATCTTAGGAAGGGGAAAGATGGAATTAAATTTGTGTGATTCAGGGTTAAATGCCCCCGCTTGTGTACCGATAGATTGCTGTTATTATTATCATTATTTTATTGTTTATCTTGACATTACAGTATTTATCACCAATAGATATTTAGACTAAGCGTTCCATGGGTATGTGTTATGAATGATTGGTTATGGGGTATGTGTGTGTCATTATTATTAATATTATCACCACGGTCATAGATCTCTCTCTCTCTCTCACTCTCTCTCTCTCTCTCTCTCTCTCTCTCTCTCTCTCTCTCTCTCTCTCTCTCTCTCTCTCTCTCTCTCTCTCTCTCTCTCTCTCTCTCTCTCTCTCTCTCTCTCTCTCCTCTCTCTCTCTCTCTCTCTATGTGTGTGTGTGTGTGTGTGTGTGTGTGTGTGTGTGTGTGTGTGTGTGTGTATGTGTGTGTGTGTGTCTCGTAATCTCTTTATTGCCATTGATATTAAACACACACGAGGCTACAACTC
>JAWZYT010005340.1:72500-97500 GCA_034508575.1 Petrolisthes manimaculis
AAGAATAAATAAAAAATGAATAAAGCACTTGTAAATAAATATAGTGTAATAATGTGTGGGAATAAAAACACCTTCACTGCCTGAATCTGCGGTGAGTTACGAAACAAATGATGACTATAAGAATATTAGATTAAGGGGAGAGTATACTTTTGGTACATTGGAGTGCCTTGATTCCTCCAAAGTATGCCAGGAAACAGACCCAGATGAAGAAAAATAATGGTATCCTGTTGCCTGGAATAGTTTGGAGGAATCATAATCTCCAAAAATATCAAAACTATACCCTCCCCTTAACTTTATGAAACGAGTGAAGATCGCATCACGAACAGACAGACTGTAAACACGACGGCTGCTTGTACAGTCGAAGGCAAAAGTATTGTCTGTCGTGGGATACACCTGCCAAATCATTAATTAAGTACTACAGTATTATGGAAATATAAGATGAAAAAAAACTTGGATATTTATACATTTTTTTTTTTATTATTATTATTTTTTTATTTTTTTGTGATTGTGTTTGTTCGATGATTATCCTTTTTATTTTATCCCTCATGATGTGGTGAGTGGGACGACACGACTTTTGCCGCCGACTGTACACACATAATTATATTTCCTGGAGTGACTGTCAATCTTGTTTCAATGAACCGCTTTCACGCCACAATTGTGTCCGCGAGCAAAGAATTTCCCGGAATCCATAAAGAAAAAAAAATACAACAATAATAATGATAAAAAAAAAGCAAGGCCATAATTCACAGTTCACGATTTTTTAAGTGATTTGTAATGTAGGTACAGTCACGATCCAAAGTCCCGTTGCATCTGTTTTTTTTTTTTTTTTTTTTTTTTTTTTTTTTTTTTTTTTTTTTTTTTTTTTGTAAGGGAAATGCTGTATATATGTGTATTTCGGGAAAATGGCCGAAAATCCGGTCAATTCGTATCAGAAAATGAATATGAGAGAGAGAGAGAGAGAGAGAGAGAGAGAGAGAGAGAGAGAGAGAGAGAGAGAGAGAGAGAGAGAGAGAGAGAGAGAGAGAGAGAGAGAGAGAGAGAGAGAGAGAGAGAGAGAGAGAGAGAGAGAGAGAGAGAAGTAAATACAACACAGATACATAAACAAACAGTCACATAAAATAAAGACAGACCAACACAACAACAACAACGCCTCTCATATTATTGACTTACCCGGGTGTGGCAGACAAGCGAGGCCCACATTGGGAGTGTTCCGTGCTGAGGCCGACAACACCAGCAGTCCAACGTCGTGTCTGAAGGTGTGTTGGGGGCCGTAGTGGTTGTGGTATAGGGCCTGGGACACGAGTATGGTCTGCGTCTGCGTGGAGGTGGTGTTGGTGGTGTCATGTTCCCCCAGAGTCACCGTCAGTGGGTAGTAGGGAAGGATCTCAGGACTGTAGGCATATATAGGGATGGAGGGTTCATATATAGAGGTGTGTGTAGGTGAGTATCGTGAGTTAATATTGCAATGGTCGTGAGTAAGGGACCCCGTGATGTAGTTAGAAAATTGGAGGTTAGTTGCCCTTCAAATGTTGCCACGAAACACCACCTACATTTATGGAGATAGTTTCGTGGCATAGTCAGGAGGAATCAGAAGCCTCCAACTCTCATACACTGTCACAGGGTCCTATAAAGTTTTGTTGCATCGAGTGAATGAAAGTGAGCCATGTGAGTAAATAATATGAACCAATATTATGAGGGCGATTAATGAGTAGAGTGCGTGTACTCACTCAGCGATGCAGTGTGCGGCCGTCAGCACGTGTCTCCAGGATATGAGAGTCCCTCCACATCTTAACCCGCCATACCTGTCCCTGATGATGGCAGCCCATGGCCACGCCCCCATGCCCGCCTCATCCCCGCCTACAATCCGTCCATCCTGTCCACACAACTTGACGAGTGCCCACAGGTCCTCTTCAGTTGGTTCCTCCTTCTGGTGAAGAAAATTTGGTGGGAAATCAAACGAGCATTCAAACACATTTCAATCTTCCTCCCATCCTCTGGTCACATCAAGGGGATAGTATACTTTTAGTTCAGAGAAACGCCTTCATTCCTCCAAAATATGCCAGGAAACAGGACCAGATTAACAAAAATAATGGTGGTCGTTTGCTTCGAATGGTTAGGAGGAATCAGTTGCTCCAGATTTACCAAAACTGTACTATACCCTTTTAAAGATATTATCCGTCATCCACCTTGTTCCCAGGGGGTTATACACACACACCCGGGGATCTGGACGGAGCAAATATGAGTTAAGAATGAAGGAAGAAAAGGAACGGATTACGAAAACACACACGATCCCTCGCCCCATTCATCATTTACTTATTTAAACCAAAAGCACAACAATACCAATTATTCAAAACATTATAATTTACAACTTATAGGTAATCACACTAAATGAGTAAAGTAAAATGGCGATTCTATAGTCGCTGGAAGAGAAAAGGTCCATTTTCCCCAGGTAGAAAATAAACAATGACAACAAGATGATCGTAAACAAACCGTGTCCATACTGCTGGTGTTATCCTCCTTCCCACCTTCATCCTCCTCTTTCTCACTCAGGTATACAGGGGCTAAGGTGGTCGGGGTGGGGGTGGTGGTTGTGGGGGCGAAGGTGGTGGGGGTGGTGGTAGTGGGGTTGGTGGAGGTGAAGGTGATGTGGGTGTTGGTGGGGGAGGTGGTGTTGGTGGTGGTGGTGGTGGTAGTACTGGTGGGAGCGAAAGTGGTGTTGGTGGTAGTGGGTGAGAAGGTGGTGTTGTTGGTGGTGGGTGTCAGAGGCTGAGGTGGATAAGAGGCAGCGTTTGTGTCTTGTTGTAGTTCCACGTCTGTTTGTTCTTCTTTCCCGTGTATTCCTTCGTTTTCACTGTCGTTTTGTTCTCCTTCCTTCATTTCGTCTGCTTCCTCTTCTGTATTGTTTGGGTGAAGGGGTTGATGCGAGGCTGGGTCCATTTCAGTTGTGTTTGCTTGTTGCTGTTCCACTTCTTCTTCTTCATCATCATCATCTTTCTGTTTATTTTTGTCTTTTTCAGTTTGTTTTGTCAGGTCTCCTTCTGCCTCGAGTAGTTCTTGTTCTCTCTCTCCTTCCTCTTCCCTGCGTTGCTGTTGTAGTTCCGTGGTTGTTCCCTGTTCCGTGGATGCAAACTCATCAGTGGATTGTCGTTCCTCCAGTAGCTGTTCCGTGGTGGTTTCATCAACTGCCGTGCCTTGTTCTGTAGTGATCTGATTCTCTGGTTCGCGTTCCGTTGTTCCTTGTTCCTGTTTATCCTGTTCCGGTGTTCCTTCTACTTCAGCAGGCCATTCCGTCGTCATTATTATAGATTCAGTGGTTGCAAGTTCAGTGATTCCCAAGTCTTCGTACCATTCTGTGGTTCTTAGTTCCGCTGCAGTACTTTCCGTCATTTCAGAGTCTGTGCTTCCTGGATCCACTGTTGTCGCTTCCAGGATTTCATGGCCACCGTTTTCTGGATCCACTGTTGTCGCTTCCAGGATTTCATGTTCACTGTTTTCTGGATCCACAGTTGTCGCTTCCAGGATTTCATGTTCACTGTTTTCTGGATCCACTGTTGTCGCTTCCAGGATTTCATGTTCACTGTTTTCTGGATCTACTGTTGTCGCTTCCAGGATTTCATGTTCACCATTTTCTGTGACTTCTGCTGAAAGAAAGGTTGACTGTGTTAGTGTAAGATTTGTGATTTTTGGAACTAATTACGATCAAAAGTGCTGCATCAGGTAAACACAAGTGAGCCATTTGAGTGAATTTTATGAACCAGTAATACAGAGACCAACAGATATAGCAAATTAATTAATGGAAGGGAATTTTGGGGGGAGATTTGATTTCGATTGTACTTTTGTAGGCTAATGGGTGAGTGGTGTGGTGTGGTGTGGTGTAAGGTAAGGTAAGGTAAGGTAAGGTAAGGTAAGGTAAGGTAAGGCAAGGTGAGGTGAGGTAAAGGTTTGTCTGGGAGGCATTTCTGACCTCATATCTCATACACCATACAGTCCCCCTCGGGTGTCTTGTCTTGTTCCCTCCAAGTGTGTGTATGTATATTTTAGAGAGGCTCAAATTCATATATAGATTCTGGACAATATTACAGCTGAGTGGAAAGTGTTACATTACCTCAAACACGTAACCTTACTGAAGAGGATAATAATTATATTTTTGGTACATACATACATTAGAGAGCCTCGATTCCTCCAAAGTATGCCAGGAAACATGACCAGGTAAACAAAAATAATGTTACCTTGTAGTTTGGAGTAGTTTAGAGGATTCAGTTGCTCCAGATTTGACAACACAATACTACATTCTTGAGGATTTATTTATACTTAAACCAGAGGGAAGATTGTCACCACTAGGGGCCGACAAGACACCCGCTGGAGGCTATTGTAATGTAATACAGTATACTGTACCTGGGTGTATGGAATTTGTCCCTGTCCTTCTCACTCTCACTTTCACTCACTCTTAATTTCATGATATTTTAGCCTCATTCATTTTTACTCTGTCAAATCTCACTTTTTCTTTCAAACTAGCACTCATTCTCATCTTCACCCATTTATTCGTTGTCTCATTTCTTTCTCATCCACTCTCACTTTCCTGTTCTTCATTTTCTCGCTCAGTCACTCTTATGCTCACTTTCACGTTCATTCTCACTAATGTTAACATTCACTCTCATATAGTTGGTATATATATGCATTTGTTCGGAATATGTACATTTTTTTTCTTTCTAGATTAATACTGAGTCACTATTGTCATTGTTATGGGCGACTTGAAGTGTTACTCAATCCTCCATAGTTTACCAGAAAGCATATACAAACTCAAAATGTCAGTAAAGAGTGTATGTTTTGTAGCACTGTTTGGAGGAATGACGGTAATTAAAGTATTCCAGGGTTTACCAGTTCTATATGATTATACATAAATATATGAAAGATTGAGAGTACCGGTCACCTCTGGTTTATATAATAATATATATATACACACACACTGTACGATGTGTGTACAGTGCATGGTTCAGTTCTTATTACCTTCCCCACTTGCCGAAGTAGAAGTTCCAAACACCCCTGTTGCTCTTCCCTCTGCTTCCCCACTCGTCAGCAGCAGGAAGACGATGAAGAAGGAGAAGGAGAATAATGGAGAAAAGAAAGTACCATGTGTTGTCCCCATGACGTCTTACCTCACACTGTAACATACCTCCTGTCTCCCTCCATACCCTCACCCCCCTATGACCTATTTCTTACCTGCTGGATCGGACAGGGAAGGAAGGGACCGGCTGGAGTGTATGGGTATTAGGTTCAAATGTCCGCCTGCCTATCTGCCCTTGGGGACTTCCTATATAACACTCCAAGTCCCTCTCTCCTTCTGTCAAAATGATAGTGTGTGTTTTTTTTTTTTTTTTTTTAATGATCAGGTGTTCCTTCAATATAGAAATAATATATCCATTTAGTCATCAAAATTAATTACAGAATTGGTTCTACGAAGTTAATTGCAGTATATTGTAAGTTGGCGCATATTTCCTTATTACACTCAAGCTTCCTTTACCTTGGCCCCCTACCTCCTTACTTACCCACCCACCTACCTATCTGTCTATCTTCTGACCTGCCTACATACCTGTCCACTTATACCTACTTTCTGTCTATTTATCTACCAACCAACAAGACCGTAAACTGTTCACACACACACAATACTCTATCCTGCCTACGAGACCCATGTTGTTAGAGGTAAAGAAAAAAGAACACAAAACAGGGAAATGCATAATTTTAGGAAAATAATAGAGACAGAGAAGAGAAAAGAAAAATAGTAAAGTTATAGCTAAATGACAGTGAAGCGCCGTAGAAAAGGCAATAAACTGAATAGTCACCGGCGGTCTCCTTCGGTCCTGACAATAACACCAATAATAATAAAAATGTTGTGTAAAAGGTAAGTGTTAAGAAGCAATAGTTATAATGCCAATGAAGAATAGAGATATGGCATACTACAGCCAGTTATATTATTATTATTATCAAATTGTCCTCGTCCAGACTTGAATAGATAATTATCCTGTATTCAGTTATATATATTATATTTATTTAGATGTTCAAAGTAATGCTGCATGTGGAAGTTAAGTGCTATTTCCAGTTTAACTTAGATTCTACTGTGATGTCATAGTTTTCTTCTCTTTATAAAACGTAATACTTTTGATGATTCGTTCTGATATTTGATACTGATAATGGTTTCTTTATTCAGCAGAATGTGGCAATGGTGTCGAGCAGCAAGAAAAGTGAGACGAGTATGTGGGTGCCGGAAAGTGATGAGTGGTGAGGGTGGAGGAGTGAGGGGGATAAGTGGTGAGGCTGGAGGAGTGTGGAGGGTGAGTGGTGATGGTGGAGGAGTGAGGAGAGTAAGTGGTGAGGCTGGAGGAATGAGGGGGATGAGTGGTGAGGCTGGAGGAGTGTGGAGAGTAAGTGGTGAGGGTGGAGGAGTGAGGAGAGCGAGTGGCATGGCTGGAGGTGGAGCTGTGGGAGAGAGGACAGTGTATGACGTGGTAGTGGTGGGTGGGGGACATGCAGGTACCGAGGCGTGTGCTGCGGCCGCCAGAATGGGAGCCAGGACTCTTCTCATCACACACAAGAAAAACACAATAGGCAAGTTTGGTTATCATGTGCCAGGAGTTAAGAGGAAGTGTTTTATTTTACTGTATTTGAAAGACTGGTGTGTGATGCTAAAAACTATCATGCAGGAGAGTCAGATGAGTTTCATTTTGAATGCTCAGATATATACCAATGTGAGGAATTTTGGTTTTCAAATGTTTTGCTTCTGGTATCATTTATTATCAAACAGATTGATACCAGTCCTTTTTTTTTTTTACTGTGTGTATTTTGCATTTGAGATGTTTCGTAATCCCTCCTTTTATACTACAGGAGAGATGTCATGTAATCCATCTTTTGGTGGTATTGGTAAGGGACACCTGCTTCGAGAGATTGACGCCCTTGATGGCCTGTGTGCTCGGGTGTGTGATCTATCCGGAATCAGCTATCATGTAAGAAGTCTCGGTTCATAAAAACCGTATCATGAAAAAATATAAGGCATGAGAGATACTGTATAATTTAGAAGCATACTGGTATGGTACTGTTTTGAGGGAACTACTGTACATAGTTTTGGCCCACCATACAGTTCCCGCAAGGAAATGCAAACATTGTGAGTCATTGTTCAAGGGTTAACTATGCAACCCCTCCTGCAGGTGCTGAATCGTAGGAAAGGCCCGGCTGTGTGGGGCCTGAGGGCTCAAATTGACCGGGGACTGTACAAGAACAATCTGCAGAAGGCACTAGAGAAGGTGCCAAATTTGACCATAATTGAAGCAGCTGTTGAGGATCTACTGCTCTCTGAATCTCAAGATGCTCACTATAGAGAAGGTAAATATGTTATTTAGGAGTTAAATCAGTAAATAAAGTAATAATTGTAATGATGCTCTCACACACACATATTATGTCACCACAAAAGTATAAGTAAGTAATCTAAACATGAGTATCGTACTGTTATCCAAATGTATTAGGAAAAGGTTTATGTCCGATCCATAGACTGACAGAACTGTACCATGCAAGGATTAGTTGTTCCTTGCTAATACTTAGAGGAATAATATTAATGGAGAAATGCAGTCACCTGTTTCTATGAAAGGTAATATTGATATACTGTACTGTATTTCTTGTTTATTATTATAATCTATTTGTTCAGCATCATTATGAAGATGTACTGTTTCTTCTTGTTTATCAGTTTGGAAACTGATGGGTGCTGCATAAAGAGCCACAGTGTCATCAACTTATCATTGTTGCTGACAACTTCCTGTATTACATGTATTATTGTTGCTTTGCTGTATTTACTATTATATCACATTGTTTACCATTTATATAGGTGAGAGCCTTGCCAAGTGCTGTGGTGTGGTCCTTGGAGATGGCCATGTCATAGAGAGCCAGAGTGTTGTCATCACCACTGGCACTTTCCTACGGGGAGCTATCACCATTGGCATGGATGTGACCCCGGCCGGCAGAATGGGAGACAAGCCAGCAATAGGACTTGCCAATACACTGGAGAGGCTCAGGTTTAACTTAGGAAGACTTAAAACAGGTGATACATTGAGGAGATCAAATGCAAGTACAGCCATTAGCTAGGTCATGTTGATATTGTTTACGTTGGTCCTGTAGACTCTTCAATAGCATGATAGACCCTTGATGCAACACAAATATAGATGTGCACTGGTATTTACTACCATATTTTACACTCATTCCCTAATTGAGAGCCACCTAGTGTCTTCCTCAGGCTTCTGTTATTCCTTACCATACATTATAAGCAATCTACTGGGCCTAAGTAAAATCCTTATGGTTTCTCTTAAAGCAGTGATTATATCATTTGTGATAAATATGTTGCTCCAAGTTTTGAAAGTCCTTATTCAGATGGTGTAACTATATAAGGAACTGAATATTTGATAATTTTTTGCTCTATACACAGGTACTGTATAAAATTTGACATTATTTATATAATGAAATGGAAATTTGTACACAGGCACACCACCAAGACTGGCCAAGAACACCATTGACTACTCTCAGTGTCAGATCCAGGATCCAGACAACCCTCCTGTTCCCTTCTCCTTCCTCACTCGCTCAGTATGGATCAGGGTGCGTTTTATAGTGTATGGCTGTGGTAGCATTTTACCCTCCCTTACATACTAAGGTATTGTACAATATTGAAGTTGCCCTTGTACCAAACTTTGTGGAGAGAGGTAGCAGTACTCTCATCTAACATTTTAGAACTGTACTTAAGTGGTCAAACAGTATACTGGACAGACAGTAATAATAGCCATGTTAGCTGAAAAAAAATTTGCTTTCACACATCCTCAGCCAGAAGATCAACTCAAGTGTCACCTGACCTACACCACACTTGAGATTGAGGCTGAAATCAAGAAGACCCTTCATCTCAACCGACACGTCCAGGAGGAGACCAGTGGACCTCGGTATTGTCCCTCCATTGAATCCAAGATCCTAAGGTCTGTTCAGGTGGGGTTACATTTATAAAGGGCTAAAGGATGTAGATAAGTAAGTTCAAGATTACTAAACGGGTGTTTTTTTGTCAGGGTGTCGAGAGTTGAGGTAGCAGGTAGGCAAGTGGTTTATATACTGGATTTTAGGAGCAATATCTACTACTCTAGGAGTAGCTGATGCTTTGAACATTTTAAATTTTGTACTATGTGGAAACGTCAGTAATTGATCATAAGTCAACCATACCTCAATATAATTATTGATGTTCATACAGCTATTACGTTTTATAATAAATAGCCTCTTTTCTATCCCTCTAAATCTGGGTAATAGAGTATGTGATAATATTTAAAATTTTATTAGCCTACATGCTTTTGATAATCTGGTATTTGATAAGGGGCTTGAATCTTCTATCAAAGATTAAGACATAATTAAGGAAAACATAACGATGTTCAGTAGAATGCAAGCCTTTACTAAGGTCCTGTTTGCCAAGGGTCAACCACAGAATATGTACCAGTAATATGTAGTGTTGGGTAGTGAAGAAAGTAGTATTCATATTACTGATAATATTTACATTAGTAAAGGAAACTATTGCAAATTACTGGTAACAGAAGAGTCATAACAAAAATTAAAGTATTGTTGCTTTTGGTATCTAATATGATATATGTAAAACAGATTCCCCGGAAGAAGACACCCTGTGTGGTTGGAGCCAGAGGGTTTGGACTCTTCCTTGGTGTATCCTCAGGGTCTGTCTTGTACAATGCCAGCAGAGCACCAGCAGGCTCTCCTCAGACTCATCCCGGGACTCCAGCGCTGTGAAATGGTCACCCCAGGTATAGTACCCATCTTAAGACCCTCAACTCTTGGACAGTTCATATTTTCTTATTATTGTACTATTGCAAGTATGATTTAGTTCTTAGATGCATGATACAATGGACAAAGATAAGGAAATTCTACTAGAGAAAACTATGGTTGTTTAGCTTTAGACCTTTACACCTCAACATGGGATGATAATTGTGGGACACAGATATTTTTGTCCCTGATTTATATTAATAGATTTTACTTCTAGTAAGGTTGGTTGTCTCATTATTCAAAGTTCAAGGACAGTTTCCTGCAACCTTTAACAATGCCTGAATGTTCACTGTACATATTGTACTTACAGTAATTGGGGTGCATATATTTAAAGTCACAATAAAATTTTCATCATGTATAGTACTGTATACTCAACAATGACTTCAGGGTATGGTGTGGAGTATGACTATGTGGACCCTCGTGAGTTGAACAGTCAGCTGGAGACACAGCGTGTGTGTGGACTCTTCCTGGCGGGTCAGATCAACGGCACCACTGGGTACGAGGAGGCTGCGGCCCAGGGCTTGTTGGCCGGTGTTAATGCTGCAGCCAAGGTAACTGTAGTCTGGCTCTCAGCATATTATATTAGTATTTTTTTATATTATAGGTACAGTATTTAGATTATTATTGTTATTATCATTATTGGTCCCATTTCAGTCATCATGACTAGTGACCTTGAAAAAGAAATTAGTGCATAAACCACATATTATATATAATCAACTTGTTATTGGCTGCAGGCTCTGGGTGGTGAGGGGTTAACCGTGGACCGGACAGAGAGTTACCTTGGAGTACTTGTGGATGACCTTACTACACTGGGCACCTCAGAGCCGTATCGTATGTTCACCTCACGTGCTGAGTTTCGCCTCCTTCTCCGGCCAGACAATGCTGACCTTAGACTCACTGAAAAAGGTAACTACTATAAACTGAAAATAAGAAAAAAGCACCTTAATCCATCCAAATGGATAATTTCCAGTTGTTTATGCTTCAAACCTCTAATGCTTTCTTATTGACTGTGGGGTTTGTTATAGGAAAGTGCTGAAACAGTGAGGATGTATTGTACTCTTGTGAGGTTTCCTTGCTTTTCACTCTACTCCAATTAGCAGCTGTGTATGAAATAATGTGTGTTGATGTGTACTGTAGTTGCCTGTATATAAGTGTGTGGTGTGCAGTGTATTTACTGATATAATTGAAGTCGGTACTGGGAGTTACAGCATTGTTATTATTTCAGGGTATAAAGTTGGGTGTGTGTCAGAGGAACGGCATGAACATTTGACTAAGACAAGCCAGAAACTTAGTGAGGGGCTGAAACTGCTGAAAAGTGATGTTCGGAGCATTAGTTCCTGGACCAGACTATTCGGCAGATCTCAAAATATTACTCCGAGGAAAAAGAGGTGAGGTGGTAGAGCAGTTTTTGGAATATGCATGCAAATCTTGTTTGGCGAATTTCTATATTTTTTAGAAGTTTCACTCGATCTGTTTGTGAACAGAAAGGGCTATTTATGCCGAAAGGTTAAACTAACTTACTGTATTTATGTTTCGTTCTGTCAGATATTTTTTATGTTATTGGTATTAAATGTAACTCCATATGATGTGCCACACACCAATAATCTTTTGCATTGGCTTAAAGAATCTGGTCTATGATTTTTTTATGGAAGATAAAACTAATGTTTGCAGAACAGATAAATTATGCAAAAATAATCAGGAATGCCCAAACATGAAATTTCTATATATGATCTACAGAACAAAGTTATCTTTGCTCCCTTCAAAATAAAAGAATCCATTATACTGTATGGCCAGGTTTGTGGTGAAATACTCTATTTGTTTACTATTAACCACTCAAGTATATTTCTTAGGGGAACTATAGATAGTCTTAAGCTGCTCAGTCATGTATGGGAGATAAAGAGTGGAATGTACGGTATATTACACCTTTAGTCATTAGTAGTGGTGAACATGACTTTGTTTGTTGACTGCTATACCTTTACTCACCAGTGCCCTACAGGTCCTTGGTCTAGCTAGCTGGGAAGTCACGCTGCAGTGTCTTGCCTCACTTGACTCCAGATACTCGGTGCTCTCGGAAGATGGGGTGATAGCTGAGCGGCTCAAGATTGAGGCCCTATACTCAGACCTGGTGGAGGCCCAGAATGAAGAGGTGGAGGCGGTGAGGCGGGACCAGGCCCTCATCATCCCATACAACTTTGACTATTACAGGTGTCATATCAGAGAGTTCAAGGACATTTACTGTTTTATTCCTAGTTCTTGAGTTTTGGAGCACCCAAACCATGATCAGTTTGGGTGAAAGTAACTGTGAATGGGTTTTGTGATGCAGTATTTGCATTATATTTCAGTACAGTACCTATCATGGAGCAGTACATTAGTCTTTAGTGTTTGATAAGGAGTACAGGCTGTTTGTAAAATGGTATCTACATAGATTGAATGATTGGTACAGTACCAGTACAGTAAATTGAATTCATTAGTGGTAATACCAAGAATGTTTTTGTTTCTTTTATTACAGTCCTGCTCTGAGCTTGTCCAATGAGGTGCGGGGAAAGTTATCACGGGCACGGCCAGAAACTGTAAGTGTGTGATGTATACTGTACCAGACACCTCAACATTTGCCTTTGTGTGCTTATGAATGAGCCTAAGAAAAAAAATTCCTCTTTCCTCATAATAAAAAATTCCTGTACCAGACACTGTAACATTTGCCTTTGTGTGGCATACAGATGAGCCTGAGAAAAGAAATTATCTCTTTACTCATAACAAAAGGTTCCTTTGCACCAGAGTACAAACACTTTTAGAATGTACAATCTGCTTCAGTGCTGCACTTTGTCCAGTTTGCTGAGAGTTATGGCTGTTCTCTGCTTTTACGTAGTGTTAGCCAGTCATAAACAAGGTAATAACATTAATTGTGAATACAGTGTCTTCTATTAGGTGCAGAAAAGCTGACTGCTAACTGATAATGTACATGATTTTCTTCTTTAGAATTGTAGAGAGATATTGCCTGCAGAGATGTGGATGATATGTAAAGAGGTATGATGCCCTTTCGGTCCTATATCAGTCTCATTCAACGCTGCAGCTGTCCCTACAGTGTTTCATTTTCCTCTGTGCTTTCCATCCTGCCTCTCTATCTCCTTTCTTTCTGTTCTAGTATCAGTGCTGTACCAATACCTTCAGTCTTATGAGGGCCCAGGCTTTCTAGACTCTAGCCATATTATTCTTCCATTCATTCATTCATCCTCTTCAGATTGCTGCAGCCTCGCGGATAGAAGGTATAACCCCAGCAGCTGTAGTGGCTCTGCTGAGGTACGTGAAACAGAAGCAGCAGCAGTACTCTGAACTCCTTTAGCAACCATCACCAATGTTCCGACCAAGATGAAGGGTTGTATACTGTACAAGCAGTGTCAAGTTGAAGGATACAGATGATCAAGACAATGAATGACTCCACAGACATGACATGAACTTTGTCATTGTCATCATTCTTTATTTCATGTCTTTGTCTTCCTATCATGGAGTTAAATATTCAGCGTGTTTTCTCTGCTTTCCCCAATCTTCAATTCTCCCTATTCAAAGGATGTCAAGGATTGAGGGCCATTGTGTTTGACATCAAAATTTTAACTGAAGCAAAAAGTTTTCCAACAGATAACCTTCTTAGGATCAATTTCATATTTTTAGTCATCTGCTGTGACATGTAGGAGATGCATTATATCTATTCTTGAGCTCAATCTTGAACATCATGTGAATGCAGTGGTAGTTTACTGGATAGGCATACACAGCTACATGAAGTGTCTGTGGACCATAGTACAGTATTGGTTATTATCACCACATTACCCATGGCTTTTTGAAACCAACATATCAGACGCATCACACTCGATACAGATCTGAAACTACTATATAGTTCCCAACTCATCAGATAATATACAATAATCATGGATAGAATTACTCAGAACTTACTTTTTTTTACCAAGTGTACATAGTATAGAATTGACTATAAATAAATGTATGTGTACATCATCAGTACCCCATTTCCCTTTATTTAAGAGGTGGGGGGTTCCTAAACCAGGAGTGGAAAAATGAAATCCGAAATACATAGATTAGAATACCCAGTGAAATAGGTGACATTCACATTCATTTCCCTATTTCAGCCCACATAGTTCTCAGATTTCTTAAAATTATAGTGACTTATTTTAATGCTTGTGTCATTTTACTACCTGATGATTTTTCATGCACACGTTCATTCACTTCACTCATTCCTACTCAATGCTTCCCCACACATTTACTCATCCAGTTGCACCATTTTTATTACTATGTATTTCCCTTATTCTTTGCCCCTCATGATCTCATGCAATCGTGCACCTTCCTCATTCACCACTCTAGTTTCATCCCTTCTCCCCACATGCCCATTCCATCTCAGAAACACCTTTTATGGATTTCAATATTTTTTCCAGTGTTAATTCTTAAAACGACACCCACTGCATGTTACTGGTACTATATATCTATTTGATCCATGTCTTTAGCTTTTACTCTTGATTTGTCTTATATATGCCACATTGTAGTTTCACAATGTTATGTTGTGGTTCCTAACACTCCCTCATACATTTCTGTTATTGCCTCTGTATTCTACCATTCAATTCTAGCTAGTTCTTTCATGCAACTGCTATTTTTTCTTCCTTTGGTTACTTTACTCTTCACATCCTTTTCACACAATGTTGGCTATAATGTCCTTGTTGTAGGTAAAATAATTAATAAGTTGGTAAAAATAGTAGATTTATTTTGTCATACAGATAAATAAAAAAGAATTTAAATTAATTTTGCAACTTTTATATACAGCTCAGAGCTTAAACCGGATCCTGCCGATTGTTGCCTGTAGTACAGGATTTACTTAAATAAGTTTTATAACAAAATTAAATAGTGAAACATGTAGGAATAATATTAATGAAGGAATAGGGACTCTATCTACAGATAAGGCTCTTTCCCTGATCTCTCAGTTGCTAGTCTCAGGGTGCAAATTCATTTGTAATTGTACATGATGTGTGTGTTAAGTTATTGAATATAAAAATGGGTGGTATGAGGCTAGAGGGATCAGGATGAACCAAGAACAGCAAGAAAAGTAGCAGCAGGAAGGGCTATAATACTGCTATGATTTTTATTGCTGTGAGTGAAGATAGTGGCTTAGGCAATGTTAGCATCTGGATAGGTGAATCTAGCAAACCTAAGCAGCTCCTCTGAGTCCTCACACACCCAGGGCTTGACGTGGTTGCAAGCAACATCGTGCCACTTGACTCCATCATTGTAGAAGTTGTTGAGAACAGCAATACAAGCCTCATCATTGCCAGTTTCTGCTTGCTCACGGTTGTCTGGCTGTGGTTGACCTGAACCTCCAGTGTTGGACCAATCACCAATCCAGGCACCGCTCTTCTCATCAGTGGGTGAAATACGGCCTGTTGAGCCAGACCAGAACCAGCCTCTGACGATGTTTGGCTGGAGGTCAGGTCGGTCACAACCGTCAAAGTTGCACTTGCGACCTGAGGTCCAGATGTACTTGACATTGTTCTGCCTCATGCTCTCATAGACAAAGTTGGCCTCATCTTGGGTCTCTAAGCTGACCAGGTCCTGACAGTGCTTCCTGCAGAGGGAATATGAGGATTGATTGAAAAATATATTGGTTCCTGTAGTGAAAAAATATGATTGATGAAATTATATATGAACACTAATGGTCACAACATCAAATGTTAAATACCACTAGAGATGGTACAGGATAGAGGAAGAACTGACAGACTGACTGACAATTATATACTAGTGGCATTGTAACTAATAGTAATGTTGACATTTGAAAAAAACAAAGAAAGGAGTTACACTAAACAGAAGTCGAGTTGAAAATACTTTATAATAGATACAGTATTATTTACATGTGGTTATTGCCTGTGGTGAGCAATACTTTAAAGGGGTAGTACAGTGTTGGTAAACCTGGAGCAACTGATTCTTCCAAACTATCCCAAGCAACAAAACACCATTATTTTTGTACATCTGGTCCTGTTTCCTGGCATACTCTGGAGGAATCATGGCGCTCCAATTTGTCAAAAGTATACTATCCCCTTAAGTGTTTGAGTGCCCTTTTGGATCAGAGCCACTCTCAATTTTCGGCTGTCCCTTCTTTCTTTATGTTTCCTTCATACTTGTTGTTCCTCTGAAATCTCTGTCTCCTCCATTGTGATACAAGGTCTTTCTGGCTAAGCACAGTCTTCTTTCTTCCATTTCCATTTTTCTGTCTTTCAAATCTAGGTCAATGTCTAATTCTGTCTTTATAGTAAACCATAAAAGCCAAACAAAAATTTTCACCCTTAAGTTTTTATAGTGTTGGGAATACTGTACTTACAACTCTCCCCAAAAGTGATACTTGAAATTGGAAGTTAGATCAAGTAGAGAGATGTTCGAATTTTTTTTATTGTTGCCCATCCCGCAAGTCTGAAAAATGTCCAAAAACATCCTGGGACAAAACAGCAGCAGCAATCCCCCGTTCACTCACCTGCAGATGTTACGAGCATCGAGCCAGTCCCTCTCGTGTTGGCGTGTGGGCCCGTGAGTCCAGGAGAAGAAGTAGTAGTGGCCATTCCTGAAGGTAGCCGCATGTTTGACTCGGCCTGCACAAGCCTTGGGATCAGGGCGGATGAGTTGCCGCTGAGCATAGGCCACGGTCGCCAGCACAGCCAGCAACACACTCACACGCAGTAGCATCCTGCAGGTGAAAAAAAAAACGTCAGTTGCAGTGATACACATATACAGTATAATAGACCAATAATATAACACTAATTACTGCATGTATATTATACTTGTATCCACCACTTCATTTTGCATTCAGTCTCTCATTGAATATTATTTCTTCTTCAACTATTATTATGATTTTTCCACTCTTCCAACTCTTCTTTTCAATATCTTTTCTACATTTATCTGATGGGATCTGAGAATTAGAAAGATCAGAAGGGACTGAGGAGGATGTGGTCAAACGAGGAATGACTAGCACCATTCTGCCTACTCCCACCTTTACCTCCACCACATATACTTACATGTGTAAACTGTTGACATTAACGAATACTGGGTTAGGTAAAAGTGAGCTTCCTTGCGCCACACCTCAAGCCTGCATCGTCATCATTACCAAAGCATATGAGAGGTCAAAGTGTGTATTACAAGTGTTTGCATCACACCACTCACACCCCTTCGGACCCGAGCCATTTCCTTTCCTCTCTTCCCTCATTTAATAATTCTTTCTCCTTCGTGCTTGCTGTGTCCCTCCCTCTCGCCTGCAGTGATGTGAACAATGTTTTAAGGATTTTGGCGCCCCTTCGGCCCCAGCCACTCCCTTTCAGTTCTTCAACTGTTTCTCTTTTAATTTTATTTCCTTCCTGCTTGTTGTCACACCTCTCTATCACCTTTCTCTGGCGCTATATAATCTCGCTATTGCGGCGTCTAATATCAATCAATCAAGCAACCCTCTCCGTTTCCTTCTATTTTGTTATGTGTGGTGTCTCTGGTCTAACACATGCAGTCTTCTTTCATCTCGTCTTTCATTCGTTTATCACTACTCCCCAGCAGCTGCATCTTTGGTTCAGTGGCCCGTACCCACCCATGCATATCATGTTACGTTGCTTAAGTAAATAATCCCCCACCGCTACCAATCTCCTGCGATTTCTTTTTGTGTCTGTTGTCTCTCCCCTCTATCTCCTTATTCTTCTTCTTCGTGCTACAAGGACTTCCAGGCCTAGTACATATCATCGTTACGTACACATATGTTTGTTTATTGGACCAGGTGGTACGGTGTCACTCTAGTCTGGAGCCTCACGTAGTCCTACCCCACTCATCCCCACCCTCTGCTCTGCTTTGCTCACTTTATTTAGGCAGGTGAAAGCCGTGTGAACAAACACCCCTTGAACTCTTGCTGGCTTCCGTCATCATGCTGTGTTGCCACGTCAAGTTCCAGTCAAATCACACACACACACACACACAGAAAGAGAGAGAGAGAGAGAGAGAGAATGAGAAAGAAAGAGAGATGGAGAATAACTCGATCGCTGTTATTCTTGGGGTGATCTTGACCTTTGATTAATTCTTGAGATGATGATGGGGGAAGTGAGGCGATGTTAACAACCTTTTACTATCTGACTGTGTGTTCTGAAATGGATGTATGTACTTGTGTAGGCTTCTCTCTCTCTCTCTATCTGTCTAACTGTGTGTGTGTGTGTGTGTGTAGTCTCTCTCTCTCTCTCTCTCTCTCTCTCTTCTCTCTCTCTCTCTCTCTCTCTCTCTCTCTCTCTCTCTCTCTCTCTGTGTGTGTATTGTCTTCCCGTTCCTGACAACAGATTAACATTATACATTAATTTATAGGAGAGAATGCCTCGTCTGTAAATTAGAAAGCTTACCGATTCCACCAATCTTTACCAAAACACAGACGAACACCTCAGCAGTATTACTAACAAATTAACAATGATAAAAGAAGTATTTCAAACGTGTCATGCATGGTTGCTTTGGAAGAATCTACACAACTCCAATATTTTACCCTCAAGAGAATAAAATGAATTATCCCTTTTATTAACTAACTAATTATCCCAGTGATTGACAAGACTATATAACCTAACACTCCTCCCTCTCAAAAAAAAAAATAAAAAAAAAATAAAAGGCCAATTGCGGTAGCCATTTACTAAAGATATCATAAGCATTAATTTAAAGAGAAAACTGACATTCCTAAGGAGAAAACGGAACGACTGGTTTCGCCCGATGCATAACTAGCCTGATTTTTTCCTCCCCCTCTCTCTCTCTCTCTCTCTCTCTCTCTCTCTCTCTCTCTCTCTCTCATATATTTCGTGGTGGTGGAGAAAGAGAGAAAGAAAGCCACTCCTAACTAAAAATATAACTTGGGTTCCCCTCCATGTAACTGGTTTGACTGGGTTGGGAGAAATTTTTATGTCAGCAGCAGGCTTGGATCGGGACGGACTGACCAGCTGCAGCTTTGTTTTTCTGTTTACCTCGTTTTTTACGGGATCAGGTGAGATCTGGTAAAGTAAGGTAATGTGTATGTTTCTCTCTCTCTCTCTCTCTCTCTCTCTCTCTCTCTCTCTCTCTCTCTCTCTCTCTCCTCGTAATAACACTGAGTTGATCTGTTTGTTGGAATTATTTGGAGGAATCAGTAGCCCGAAATTTGATGTTGCTGTTTACAAGTTACAACCATAATTTAGTTGCCTTCACTATCTATAGGACTCTAACTTGTGATGTCTGTCTCGGCAATAAAAAGAAACACGGGAAGAATAACAATGACAGTAATGACGACTAACTAATACCTAACAGAGATAACTAAGCATTTAATATCGAAGATAAAATTTTCCCAGATAGGAATGTATGTACAGTATAGCCTACGTACAGTTGGACACAGGAATTGGTGGTACAGCCCAAGATGAAAGATACTTGTTCCATTTGAGTAACCAGTGTCTATTATCAGGTACTTGCTTTTTATTATCATCCTCAGTACTGACTTCTGCCCCTGGTGTCTCCTATTTGGCACTAAGGAACTTGATATTGGGAGAAAATGACCATCTTTTACTTGGGCTGTACCACGAATTCCTGTGTCCAACTGTACACTACCTGAAGGAGCATTTTTGTTTTTGTGTGTTTATTTTTTATCTGGGGAAGACAGAGTTAGTAAAGTATGCCAGGAGACTTCACCATACTCACTCTAGCTCTTTCTAAATTTTACCTGAGGCCATTCTTCACTTCATGACCTTCAGACCTTTTTAGGAACGGCGTAAACCAGAGTCAACCCCGCCGGACTCACATCATTCCTCTCGTCCACTTGTGTTTTATTATGTTGTTGATTTTGTGGTACAGTACTACACCCCTTGACTAAGACATCTCCAATATCTTGTTTGAAATACACACCATGCACGTAGGTAGAGACGGTGATAGAGACCTCCTTATTCCTTAACATCCTGGAGGTCTTTAACTCTTTATTGATACTTGGTGGAATTCAGTTTATCAGCCTGCTCTCTTTTAATTAAACAACCATGAGGGAGGGATGTTAATTAATGTACGTATATAATCCTTGATGTTGTGGTGGTGTCTGGCTGTCTGTAGGTGCCGACGTGAAAGTCTGCGGTCAATCCCACCCATATTTTACCTTAATTCCTTTGCCTTGTATTATAGAGGGCCAGTGTGAACTACACATAAAAGGGGTCACCTCGGGTTTTAATTAATAACAATGATAAGAAGAACAACATTAACTTAAGCCCGACTTTGTTTTTTGTATGGATTATCCCAGTACGCGAGGCAGGCTGAAAAAATGCCATGAATGATAAGTAGAACAACATAAACTCAAGCTACTACTGTACATTATTTACTATAAGTTCCGGTACGCGATAGAGCCACACAAACTACTGAAAAAGATATTAATAAAAACAAACAAGTAAGTGCATGCAAACGTTTTCTCCGCTTGGCCGCTAAGAGCAACAAAAACTGTTGTTGAGAGTTCCGTTAGGTGCGTTGGGTCGAGAAGGAGGAGGAGGAGGAGGAGGAAGAATAAGAAGAGTCAGGTAGCGAACTATAAGTCTATATAATCTTATACAGATGCCAACTGTTGCTGGTTTTTCATTCTATTGGGGCGATGATTCTGAAGTAAATTTTTGATGTTTGTAGAATATTCACGGTTTATGTTATATTGAGCAACGTACGGAACTGGTGGGAATATTATACCTTAGCACGTGAATAAAAACAAATGCTACTACTGGTTAGACTACCTTCTCTCCCTTTACACACACACACACACACACACACATATTTTATGCTACACCTATCATCAATCGAAACAATAAGTAAAAAAAAAAGTGCTAAATTGGCAACAGGTAGCTAGAGAAGAATATGTCGGTCATAAGAAAGAGGAAGCCCGGGCGTCGACCCCAGTGACGGGCTGGCTGGCTGGATGGTGGGTTGGTGGGCTGGCACACTCTCTCCTGCCCACCGTGCCACTTATACCTGCTCAACATCCTTTCTCTCTCTCTCTCTTTCTCTCCGGGTATGTATGTATGTATGTATGTATTCACTCACTCTACCTCTTCTTTGAAAATGATTAGCTCTCTCTCTCTCTCTCTCTCTCTCTCTCTCTCTCTCTCTCTCTCTCTCTCTCTCTCTCTCTCTCTCTCTCTCTTTCTCCGGGTATGTATGTGTGTGTGTATTCACTCACTACCTCTCCTTTAAAATGGATTAGTTCCGTGTAAGATCTTCATTGGAATATAATGTCGAGTTTTGTGTTTTCAGGTGATAGTTTTGTTTCGCTTTGTTTGTACTTGTGTGTGAGCCTTCCCTCCTTCGTGTGTGTATGTGTGTGTGTGTGGAGGCTTCTGGTTCCTCCTGACTATGCCACGAAACACACAAGCTCCTTCCATATAGGTGCAATACGTGTTTCGTGGCAATATTTGAAGGACTCATTTATATATACATATCCAATTTTCTGACTACATCCCATCACAGGGTCCCTTAAACGTGAACTAATAATAATAATAATAATAATAATAATAATAATAATAATAATAATAATGTTACGGATGTGGAGAGAGAGAAAGCTTGCACACACCACCACGCTCGGTTGGTTGTCTCTTTACGATACGAATTTATCACAACGTCGGTATAGGGTAAAGAAGCGTTGTTGTTGTTGTTGTTGTTGTGGTTGTTGTTGTTGTGTATGAGAGTTTTTTATTGTAAGAAGTAGTAATTATAGTTCGGTATGAAAGTTTTGGATTATCAGAAGTAAAATAGTTATTATACTGTAGTTATTTTTGTATGTATGTATGGGTGGATAAGGATAGATATAGATAGATAAACTGATTAATAGATAGATATATAGATAGAGAGAGACTAATTGATAGATAAGTATAGACATAGATAGATAGATATACTGATTAATAGATAGATAGATAAATAGACACATAGATATCTTTTGGGTAGCGGACTTTAGAGGACTTTAGAATCTGACTGTACAATCTCTTCCTCCAGAACCGTGTACAACAACGAAAGATAAATAAATGTTTGTCGTCTTTCATGCCCAGTCATTTCTAAACACATACAACGAACGACCCACATTGAAACCCACTCTGACACACACACACACACACACACACACACACACACACACACACACCATTCTCTTGTTGGGTGAATTGGAAGGTCTGCGATTCCTCCAAATTATGCCAAGAAACATGCACAATGCAACATTTTTAACATTACTTTCAACGGGGGATCTGTTTCGTGATATAGTTTGGAGGAATCAATACACCAGAAGTATATTATCCATTTAAATTATGTAGTGGGAAAATTAGAGGTTAGTGAGTCCTTTTAAACATTGCCACGAAACGCCACCACTATTGAAGGTGTTTGTTTTGTGGCACAGTTTGGAGGAATCAGAAGCCACCAGGTCTCACACATACACCATCACAGGGTTCTTATTTTAAAAAGTAAACAATTTGACAGATTTCCTATGATAATGAAAAGTATATGATTCCTGTAAATATGTTAATTAAAATATATCTTCTAACTTCCAATAAACACCCACATACACACACACCAATCAAAACAATAAATAATAAATACCAATAAGAATACAGAGAGAGAGAGAGAGAGAGAGAGAGAGAGAGAGAGAGAGAGAACAGTAGTGAGATAATCCGTGTGAATCTTCCCTATGTGTATTGAAGGTTGTGTTGGTGAGTGTACATTATATACCCTCCCATTATAGCAGACACTTGGGGTACCTACACAATCTGCCCTTGACCTGAAGAACCGAACAATAGAAAAAGAAATGTGAAGACTCCTCCTCCTCCTCCTCCTCCTCTTCCTCCTCCTCCTCCTCCTCCTCCTCCTCCTCCTCTGGTTGCTTATTCTCGACCCATTCTCTCTACGTTTGCCTGTCTATTTGTCTGTCTGTAAACAAGGTATCTTAAAGTATTATGAACCTTTTTTTGACGACATTTTTGGTTCCCTTTGCCTGTCATTCTGTCTGTCACTGTAAACGAGATATTTTAAAATATTGTGAAGTGTTTTTCACGAAATTTAGTGGATAGTTTTTGGTTCCGTTTGTCTGTCATTCTGTAAACAATGTGTCGCAAAAAGTTACGAAGCTTTTATCACGAAATTTTAGTTGACAGATGAGTTTTTCGCGAAGAAAGAAGGGATTAAGTTTAATAGGCAATTGGTTGAGCGCAGACAGAAGCAGAACAACAAAAGTCCCTCTTAAATGTTAACAGGGAGAGTAAAATATGTTTGGCTGATTCCCTTGACCTTTTGATTTTCGTGTTTTAAGTATAAATGCTCCCTTTTCCTTCCAACCAGTGCCATGTTAAATGTGGAGATGCAGTAGATTTCAGTGTTCTATAGTTGTGGATAATTATTACCTGCTTGTGAACGTGTTGGTTGTAATCTGATTTACTTTGATTTACACATGTAATTTTTGTCGAAACGAAATGTGTGACAGCTTCCATCTTTACTCTTGATTTAATTATTATTATTATTTATTATTATTATTACTTTTTTTTTCACAGGACGTAAATGGATTGATTCCCAACTGAGTGATGTGACCTCGGATACACGATACGCTTATATTCCACTGTTTATAAATATATACTGCGTGTGACAGATAAAAACCTACTTGTGTAAATTTTGGGTGGATATAATTTGTCTTGGATTGCATGACATTCCCAGAACAAGCCATGAAAATTAATGAGGGAGGCGGTACATGATTGTCAGGTGTAAAACAAGGGAGTATAGTAATGAACTGAACTGTCTTTCTCTGTGCAAATTTAGTACCAGTAGTGTTATAATTTATGGGTTGTAAGTAAACTTTCACATATTAATTAACGACAAATATTCATATGAGTTCCTGGAAAAAAAATGAGTTAAAGTTTAATCTATTAATTAAGTCACCTGTACGTGTATCGAAGGTTTGGACTGTAACTGCACATCACCCGTTGATAGTGGTATGAGTTTACCGTACAATCACGACTTAAAGTCCTACGTCAGATGAATGAGAGTGAGCCATAAATATAAGTGAATATTAAAATAGAACCAACATTACAGAAGCCAACAGCAGTATACTGTATATATATAGTTACGCATCAGTGTATGTGAGGCCTTTTCACTCGAAGGTGTTGCAGGACTTTAGGGCGTGAGTGTACATACAATCCCGAGGGACAAGCTAGGAGTATTCGGTACGGTACGATACGCCCCAGCTAAAGAGAGAATAGAGTCCTCTGGTGGTGGTGTCACAAACTATATTAAAAAACTCCGACCCATACCTTGCGAGAGAGGTTGGGTTCAGTGACTTGTCTCTTCAAAGTCCTGGACGATACTGACTCCAGCTACTCGTGTCGCTGCCTAAGAGCATACATGTGGATTCCAGGCCACTAGGAGGAGGGAGGAGGAGGGGATGGGGCCAGAGAGAGAGAGGATGATGGAGGAGGAGGAGATGGAGTGGGGGTGGGGCCAAAGAGAGAAAGAGAGAGAGTCTGCTCGCCTCCCTTCAACAGATTCCCCTCCCTCATTCCCTCCCTTCGTGGTACCATCAAAAGCCCCCGTCCCTCCTCCTCCTCCCCCTACAATCTGCTTCATCAACCTCGCTTTCACTTTCGACATGTTCCTCTCTCTCTCTCTCTCTCTCTCTCTCTCTCTCTCTCTCGTTGGTTCAATCAAGTGGATAATGACGGTAGAGATCTTTAGAGAAATTCTTGTACTCATGGCTGGAAACTGCACCATAAAGGTCGACTTAGTGTATTGAAGAAAGGTGGCATTATTACTGTTGTGTGTGTGTGTGTGTGTGTGTGTGTGTGTTCAGAATATCCTCTTACTAAGGATGACATTAATGACTATGATAAAGATAGAAAGTATAATAATAATAATAATAATAATCATAATAATAATAATAATAATAATAATAATAATGATACTACTACTACTAATAATAATATTAATAGTAGGCCTGACCATGCCACGAAACGAACTCCTTCCATATAGGTGTGTGTGTGTGTGTATGTGTGTGTGTTTCGTGGTTATATGTGAAGAACTCATTTATCTCCAATTTTTCTTACTACATCACAGGGTCCCATAAAAGTTGTTCCCTGATTTCTGGGGCTTAGTTTGTTTGGGTTGT
>JAWZYT010005341.1:0-73129 GCA_034508575.1 Petrolisthes manimaculis
GGGATGTCTGTGATTCCTATTTAAGATACCGACCTCTTAAACTCTCATATCTGACGGGCAACTTTTTCTTAGCCTCGCCTCCCCGTAGCTGGTCTTGACGCCCCGCACGAGACAACACCACCAACAGTATGATTCCTCAGACTCGATCGGGTGTGGTTTTAAAGCATCCAACCATAAAAATGAAGGAAAATTTAAAAGAACACGAAGGAAAGTAAAAAGAGAAACGAAGGAAAATAAAGAGAGAAATGTTTCTTATGGTCAGGTCTGGTTTTAAAGGGATCCCAACCATAAAAATGAAGGAAAATTTAAGTGAAAACGAAGGAAAATGAAGAGAGAAACGAAGGAAAGTAAAGTGTGAAAATGAAGATAATAATGAGTTACTTTATTTTTATTTATTCAGGTTTGTGTGTTTTTTTTACGGTCGGGTCCGGTTTGAATGGTATGCAAACAATAAAAATGAAGGAAAATTTAAAGAACACGAAGGAAAATAAAGAGAGAAACGAAGGAAAAAAAGAAAGAAAATGAAAGCAAAATAATGAGAGGTACAGCATTTTTTGTATGTCGTATTTCTTTATAGTCTTTCGGGTCCGGTTCTAATTAAAGGCATCCAATCAAAACAACACTGTAATACTCTCAAGTTACCGTATTCAGGTTTGTGGTTATTCCTTATGGTGGTTCGGTCGGGTCCGGTTTTTTAGGCATCCACACAAAACGACAAAGCATCGAGTTACTGTATTCTGGTTTGTGGAATTCGGTCGGAGTCACTTTTCAAGGCCCGAATAAATTATGGGGGTAAATTTTGTGTTGGTAAATCTGGAGCACTGAATCATCCAAACTATGCCAAGCAACAGAACTAGAACATCATTATTTTGTGTTCATCTGGTCCTGTTTCCTGGTGACATACTTTGGAGGAATCAAGGTACTCCAATGTAACAAAAGTGAATTACTCCCTTAATCAAGAAAGACGTATGAGAAAAGTGGAGTTATAGAAGTCCTTCAAATATTGCCACGAAACACACACCTGTATGGAAGGAGCGTGTTTCGTGACATAGTCAGGAGGAATCAGAAGCCTCCAATTCCCAAACACGATCTGTACAGGGTCCTTTAGGAATATTTTTTCGGGACGAGAATGACTAGCAATACCGTACAGCCCCCTCCCCTTCAGCCCCCACAGACCCCCTTCACCCCAGACCCCCTTCACCCCACAGCCCCCCCCCCCTTCACCCCCACAGACCCCCTTCACCAGCAACACACTCCTGGGGGCCATGGTGTGTGTGTCTACCTTCACATCACAACACATAAACACATGATAACGAGTAAATTAAGGTGGCCTTGTTCTCACCACACCAGGCTGACTTGGTACTTCGATTACTACTAGAAACTACAACAAATACAACTATTATTACAAGAGGCAACAACAACAACTACAACTACTACTTCTACTACAACATATACAACTATTACTACTCTACAACAAATACTACTACTACTACAACAAATAAAACTACTACTACTACAACTACAACAACTACTATAACAACAACAACTACAACTACTACAACAACTACAACTAGGCTACTACTCCTTTAATATCACACCTTCCTTTCACTGCATCCTTCACCCCATACTATTATCACACCACGAGAGAGCTATTACGCAGTTCCTCCATGCGTATAAATAGCAGCATTAGACTATTAACCTTTTATATTCCTGGGGGTCGTACCCTATAATAATAATAATATGCCCCTTCTCTGTTGCATATAGCTTAATAATCATCATCGTCTACCATTATAAAGAATTAACATTATAAAGAATTAACTATATAAAGAATTAACCAGGTATTAAATTAAGGTAAGATTCTATTATTGGTGAATTCGAAGTCTGTGATTCCTCCAAACTATGCCTAGAAACAGATAACCTTTTTATTAGTAACGTTAGGGTTGTCTGTCTGTTGCCTGGCATAGTTTGGAGGAATCAAAGCACTCCAATGTTCCAAAAAAGCCTTATCAGTTCACGCGTGGTAAATCTAAAGATAAAAATATATAAAACTGTACAGGAAAAAGAACACAAGAGTAACGAAAAATCAATAAAAATAAAAATGGAGGAAAATTTATGAGAAACGAAGGAAACTAAAGAGAAAAATGAATGAAAATGATGAGAAATGAAAGAAGTTAAAAAGAAACGAAGGAAAATAAAGATAAAAGAAAAAAATAGAGGAAATAAAATAAAAATGAAACTAAGGAAACTACAGAAATAAACGAGAAATAAAAGAAACAAGAAAAAATAGACACAAAAATAAAATAAAGAAAAACAAAAATAAAATAAATAGAAGAGAAACAAAAACAAAACAAAAAATAAGATAATAGAATAAAAATAAAAAACACCAGGTGGGAGGAGATAGATATATAGTGTGTGTGTGTGTGTGTGTGTGTGTGTGTGTGTGTGTGTGTGTGTGTGTGTGTGTGTGTGTGTGTTGGTTTTCCCTCACGCTCAAATTGCAGATCGCGGTAAAAGCAGCTGATTTTCCTCTTTATTTATACCCCTTTAAAACCTGCCCTGGCCGAGTCGTGTATACATCAGTGGTGTGTGTGTGTGTGTGTGTGTGTGTGTGTGTGTGTGTGTGTGTGTGTGTGTGTGTAGGTAAAGCACATTCCTCCTATACTATACTCGACCACATCCAAATTTTTCTTTCTTTGCATGTAGCATATTTTCCTTCCTTCCTTCCTTCCTTCTCTTTCTCTTTTATTCTTCTTTCTATCTCTTTCTCCTTAATTCTTCTTTCTATATCTTCCCTTCTATATATCTTCATTCATCTTCCTTCCTTCTCTTCCTCTTTATTCTCTTTCTATTTCTTCCCTCCTACATCTCACCCTCCCTTCCTTCTCTCCTTCCTTTATTCTCCTTTCAATGTCTCCCTTCTCACATTCTTCCCACTTCACCTCTTTATTCTTCCTCCTTTCCTTCCCCCTTTCTCCTCCACCCTCATTTCTTTACTCTCCTTCCTCACTCCTACACTTTCTTCTTCTTTTTCGTATACCTTCGTTTCTTCTTCCCCTCTCTCCTTCCACCCCGTTCCATCCATAATATTTACATCTCTTCCTTCCCACTCTCCGTTTTCATTTTCTCCTACGTTCACTCTGCTTGCATCCTCTCTCTCTCTCTCTCTCTCTCTCTCTCTCTCTCTCTCTCTCTCTCTCTCTCTCTCTGTGTGTTTTGCCTGTCCATTAATCTGTTTGTCTGTCTCTTTGTTTTCGTCGACATACATACTGTCTTCAAACTATCTTTCTATATCTATTAAAACATCCATTCACCCCTTATCTATAT
The DNA here is from genome assembly GCA_034508575.1 of Petrolisthes manimaculis. Lineage (NCBI taxonomy): Eukaryota > Metazoa > Arthropoda > Malacostraca > Decapoda > Porcellanidae > Petrolisthes > Petrolisthes manimaculis. The sequence continues at coordinate 3,325 of JAWZYT010005341.1, forward strand.
CAAGCATTTATCCCTGCCCTTTCAATTCTTTATTATCACCGCTTCTCTTTTTTTCCTCAGCATAATATTTCTCTTTACAATCGCACCATTTTTTCTGTGTAGGTTATCTGGTCCTTTAATAATTTTCTTCTTTCTCATTCTATTTTCGCCTCCATTTTCAATAGTTTTAATCTATACAATTTTCTCTCTATTTTTTTTTCTTTCATACTTTACATTTTCCCTTTCATTGTATTCTTTTCGTCACTATTATTAATTGATCTATCCCCTGTGGTCCTTCCCCCATTCCGTCCCCCAAATTTCCCAAATTTCCCATTCACTGTTGTTCTTTTAAAATGTGGGAAGAATAGGGAAGGAAGGACGGGGATAGGTGGGGGCTGATGGTGGGTGGGGGGGATTGGGGGGTTAGATGGCGGAAGAAGAGGGTGCAGGCGCGCGTGCTCTCCCCGCTAACTCAGCCTGATACCCATCTCCTGGGCACTTATCGACGCGGCCACGGGGTAAAGATGAGTTTTTCTGGACCGTCCTCTGTTCTTATCATCAGGCCAATCGGGAAATTTTATTAATGTTGCTCTCTCTCTCTCTCTCTCTCTCTCTCTCTCTCTCTCTCTCTCTCTCTCTCTCAATATTTTCCTCTTTACCCCATCCTCTATTTTATTTTCCAAAACAAGTTCACTTTCTGTATGGTCGTGTGTTTACATCTTCAGTCGAATCTTTACAACTTACTTACTTTCCCTATTTCTATTCTCTTACATAGAAGGACATCGTAGGTTTGGAGGCTATACATTGAACCTATCAGCGGCGGGGGACTTTTTTTCCTCCATTTCCTGAATTTTCCTCTTTTTTTTCTCCGTTTCCTGAATTTCCCTCAACTCTGGATGGTATAATTCTGAAAGGCAGGCGTTCAATTCAATACAGGTTATTTTAATTTTATTCTGCATTTACCATAGAAGCATTTTCCCCCCACCGCCCCTCTTCTTATCATTGCCCCGCCCCACCCTGCCCCACCCCACATGACACTACTCTCTCACGAACTACCCCGCATCCCCCCCAACCCCCCACCCCCTCCCCCACCACACCCCACTCCCACACACACCCACCCCCTCCCCCACCCCACCTCATCTCACACAATCCAACATATTGCACCTCATCCACCCCACCCCCACCCCCTCACCCCTCCTCCCCGCACCCCCCTAACCTGACATTATCCATGCCCCCATCTGGTCACGAGCCACTCACCACTGTAGCCCTTAAACGACCCCTTCAGCGTCCTTATCTCCGTTATCTCCTTGTCGGCGCTGTCTTATCTCTCCGTCCGCGGCCCTCCTCCTCCTCCTCCACCCACACAGCTTTATCTCCATTTACCCTCATAATTTCCTCTCATAATTTTCCCATCATAATTTCACCTAATAATTTCCAATCATAGTTCCCCCTCATAATTTCTCTTCATAAATTTCTCATCATAATTTCACCTCGTAATTTCCCTTCATAATTTCCCCTTATAATTTCCCCTCATAATTTCCCCTCGTAATTTCCCCTCGTAATTTCCCCTCATAATTTCCCCTCATAATTTCCCCTCGTAATTTCCCCTCATAATAATTTATTATTTCCCCTCATAATTTCACCTCATAATAATTTATTATTTCCCCTCATAATTTCCCCTCATAATAATTTATTATTTCCCCTCATAATTTCCCCTCATAATAATTTATTATTTCCCCTCATAATTTCACCTCATAATAATTTATTATTTCCCCTCATAATTTCGCCTCGTAATTTCCAGGGGGTTCTCTATATTAGGATGTTATAGTGATTTCCATATAGCCCTCTTCCCATGGGTTGTATCTCCTCCAAACCCCCTCCCCCCAAAAAAAAAAATATATATATAGCCTAATCCAATCCTATAGACTTATAAACTAACTCATGGTGTGTACCGTATACCTCTATGTAAATCCCATACACTATACACATATATCCACCCACACTATGGTCTCTCTCTCAGTGTGTGTGTGTGTGTGTGTGTGTGTGTGTGTTAATTAATATATACGCACCGGTATACACAAGCACGTATCTGTCTCTCTCTCTCTCTCTCTCTCTCTCTCTCTCTCTCTCTCTCTCTCTCTCTCTCTCTCTCTCTCTCTCTCTCTCTCTCTCTCACACATGACGTCACACACACACACAAAGCCAAATACTGGGTAGAAATCAGGGCAGCTATGATAAACAAATAAATACACGTGTATATCTTTTTAGAAATTTTGAAGACGAGAATTTCCTATACCTGCAAACACGGTCATTCACCTCGTCACTTGTACTGTAGCGGCCCTTGCTTGCTTGCTTGTTTGTTTGCTTGCTTGCTTTGTTTGCTTGTACTCATTCATTCACACTTTATACATGCATGCACACTCTCCTCCCTCGCACCTTCTTTCAGTCTTACAAACCTTGCATTCATTCATTCATTCACACTATATGTCCCTTTCATTCCATTTCATATTTATTTACTTATTTAGTCTCTCTCTCTCTCTCTCTCTCTCTCTCTCTCTCTCTCTCTCTCTCTCTCTCTCTCTCTCTCTCTCTCTCTCACACACACACACACACACAATTTCGTTATCCTCTCTCTCTCCCTCCCTCCCTCTCTCTCTCTTTCTCTCTCTCCACACACCTATATCCTAATCCTCTCCACACCCCACCAATTCCCCCCTTAAACACCCCCTCCCCCTCACCCCTCACCCCCAACATACCACAAGACTCCAAACATTAATCTTCCTTTATTTTTAAGTGTTGGTGGAGCATTAAGTAAATCATTTATCTCACCCAGGCATCTTCATACGAATTAAGGGTGATAGGCAGAAGGTTCATTATGATATCTTCGCCCATCTTAAAATCTTCTTAGGCAATACATGATTATCTTAATTTTTATATATGATAAATAAGAGGGTGTGTGTGTGTGTGTGATTTTTTTTTTTTTTTTTATTATTATTTTTTTTTTTTTTTACCGCCCGCCCATCATTTTATCTTTACTACTGCATTATTAATATTATCATCATTTTATTTTTGATACCCGAGAAACTGGATCATATTTTTATTTATATATATATATATACTTGTACCAGTATATATTTTTTTTATTTTGGCAAGTCATTATCATTTTTAGCACAGCATTATTATTTTCATTTTTATAATTATGCGCTAAAGTCGGAATTTTTTGCAAATCTCTTCGCTCATTTTCATCTGTAGCGAAATATCATTATTATACCTTAACGTTTTATTTTATTTTATTTTTACTTTTTTATTATACAGGATGGGTGGGTCATGGCGTAATATAACATTTTCATAACGATAAAGAATTAAGATAAGCTTCCTTTAGCATAAGTCTGTCTGTATTACCTCCATGCAATTGGTGATTTGGTGAACTGTTCAAAAGTTCAACCAAAGGTATGTGTGTGTGTGTGTGTGTGTGTGTGTGTGTGTGTGTGTGTGTGTGTGTGTGTGTGTGTGTGTGTGTGTGTGTGTGTGTGTGTGTGTGTGTGTGTGTGTGTGTGTGTGTGTGTGTGTGTGTGTGTGTGTGTGTGTGTACTTATTAGAGCTGGTGACTGTACAGGGGTGATGGGAGTTCGGGTTTCATGGTAGTTTAATGTTTGGTAAGCGGCGGCCTTGGTGGTGGGGTTAGCCTAGGTGAGAGGGGCCCCGGGTTTCTCTGATCCCCCCACACCCACCCTCCGACCCCTGGCAAATTAGCCCCCAAAAAGGAAGAATGGCGTGCTTGCTTTGCGGTGGGAAAACGCGTCATGCATGCTGGGAAAGGATGGAAGGCAGACAGACAGACAGACAAGCAGGTCGAGTAAGCAGAGTTTGTTTTTTGTCCCTAAACACTCTCAGACTCATTAATCACTCTTACAACATCACAACACAACTGGTTCTTACGTCCAAGGAAAAACATAAATTATTATAACATGATGTGAAAACACTTAAATCAAATCTGAAGCATCGGGGTTAGTGAATCATTTTTGTACAATGACATGATAAACCTCACATGTGTGGCAATTAATCTTAACCTGTAATCAGAAAACTTGATATTCTTACACGTGTGACGGTCTGCTGGCATCAAGTTCTATTGGCTGTTAAGGGTAAATTGGAAGGCTACTGATTCCTCCTAACTCTACCAGGAAACAGACATACTCAATGGTACTAATAGGGAATCTGTTTCACGGCATAATTTGGAGGAATCATAAACCTTCCAATTCACCAATACGAAGAACAGCTCCTTAACACTTACTTAATGGTTAATGGTTGACAGCTGCTGATATTACAAATATTTCTTTCTCACGCGTATAATATATTTGCACACTCTTCTTTTTCGTACGTAAAGACGCGAAAATTTGTGTGTGTGTGTGTGTGTGTGTGTGTGTGTGTGTGTGTGTGTGTGTGTGTGTGTGTGTGTGAGATGGAGGAGTTGCAACGACTGCCGCCAGAGGGGACAACACACCTTGATGCAGGTAATGAGGCCCAAAGGAAAAACTTGGTCTGCACACTACCAGACACACAGACAGACAATCAGGCAGGCAGGTATGCATGTTAATAAGACATCTTTTGTTATCTTAACAAAATACCACGCCTTTCTAATTCCATTCCTCGTTTTTTTTTTCGGTACCATAAATGTATCACAAGGCAAGACAGCTTCAAGAATAATTATCCAAATATGTATAAAAACGAGGCCATCTGCTATAATATAATAATTAGTTACTAAACACTTGATTCTTTTCAAGAGTTATCGGCTCGAAAGAAAACCATTGCTATTATTTCGGGTTAACAAAACTCACATATTTTTATTCTGATCAGGTAGGTAGGAAGAGAATGGGTAAGTGGCGGACAGGCAGGTAAGCAGGCGAGTGGGCAGGTAGGTACGGTAAGTAGGAAGGCAGATACAGTAGACAAGCAAGGTCAGGTAAGTAAGCAAACAAGCAGACGTACAGAAAAGTAAAGAATAAGAGATACATTCCACCACGTAGCCTCCTTCACCCATGCATGTTCGACTTCTGTAGTAGCCCTGCCCTGCCCTGCCCTGCCCTGCCCTGCCCTTCCCTTCCCTGCCCTGCCCTACCCTGCCCTGCGTGGTCCTACGATGTCCTACCTTGCCCTGCCCTACCCTGTGTTGTCCTACGATGCCCTGCCTTGCCTTGCCCAACCTTGGTCTGTCCTATGATGCTCTCTCTAATTTGTTCTGCCCTGCCTTTCCCTAAGATACCCTACCTTGCCCTACTTATACCCTGCCCTACCTTGCCTTAACTTGCCTTGCTAATTCTCCTTTACCCATCATGACTAAAGCTAACCAATGAAAGCGTACACCTCTTCTTTGCCTGTTCTTACCCTTCCCTTCCATGTTCTGCCTTGCCGAGCCCTGCCTTGTCCTGCCCTGTTCTCTTTAGGATGCCAACAATAATTGCAAGTAACGAGGTATGTTCTTTCCAAAGCAAAAGATACACACAATGCTTCAGCCACACCCTCCTCTTGTTCCTCTCCGTGTTCTCTCTGTGTTCCGCCACATACTGAACTGTACACTGCTTCGCTTTGTAGTCTCGTACCATAAAGACACATACTTTGTTCCATGAGATACTACCAACTACTTCCAAACACCACCAATTTTTCACAACAACACACTCGCGTTTCGGGAGACACTGTTTTCCCCGAGGTATTCGCGTTCCATGAGACACTAATGTTCCATACGTCACTCATCTTCCAATAACACCCCCTTTCTCGTTTCGGTACATATTAAAAATCCTTGTTGCATATATTCATTTTCCTGTTTTTTCCATCGGCGATTTGTTCCGCTAACCATTCACATTTACAGGGAAGCATTCCAATTCCGCTCACAACCAAAAACTCATATTCGCCTGACAGCTCATGTTTTGAAAAATATTCCACTTTAATCTCAAGTTCTACCCTCCCCATGCAGCCCCCATCCCTTGCACACCGCAGTCGCAATTCCTGTTTTGTAGACCACCCATGAAGGAGGAACATTCATACACCATCATCCACTTGGTGTCTCTTACGATGGATTAGACCTCACGCTGCTTACAATCGCTGCCCATCACATCCACTCCATTCTGGGGTCATTTTTGCCCCGTTTGGATTTGCAGATGTACACTCGCGATACGTAATTTCTGACCAGAGACGAATGGCAGGCACCATACATTATCCAGCATTCGAACCCAGCCTCTATAGGTGTACTGGGTGGGAAAATGAGTTATAGCAGGCGATTCGAAGCTTTCTGCTCCTCACACTCTGTTCAGAACTTATGTATCACGAGTGTACGTACAGTCGCAGCACATAATCCTTGACAAGACTTCCCCTTACACCCTGTTCAAGTACTATGTGCCGCGACTGTACAGTAGCCTACTCCTCCAATTCCCCAAGACCATAAGTAAACATCTCAGTACACCATCATGTATAAAAAACAAACAAACTGAATATACCTTACGTCAACTCCACTTCATCGGACCTGGTTTTATAATAACAATAATAGACTAGGATTGTTTGTATATGATCAACAATTCACTTCTCCATCCGCCTTTACTGGGCAGCTTTGGGAGACCAGTTTGAGACATAAAGATAAATAAAAAAAATCTCTCCCCACCTGCTTAGAGCTTGGCAGGTCGTGTGAGTCTCATTATCTCACATTAAATGGGGCCTGGGTCACGCTCTGCTGCCCCTGCCCTCGACCCACAACCCCACCCCGCCCCACCTCACCACACCCCGCCCCGCCCCGACCCGCCCCGTCCTCAAGGAGTGTTGGGGTCGCAGAACCTCCTATGTTAAGGGACCCCTGTGATGTAGTTAGAAAATTGGAGATAAATGAGTCCTTCAAATATTGCCAAGAAACACACACACCTATACATCAGAAAATTGGAGGTAAATGAGTCCTTCAAATATTGCCACCAAACGCACACGCCTATATGGAAGGAGTGTGTTTCGTCAGGAGGAATCAGAAGCCTCCAATTTTCATACACGATTACAGAGTCCTAAATAAGGGGGAAGTTTTGTGTCGGTAAATCTGGTCCTGTTTCCTGGCATACTTTGGAAGAATCAAGGTGCTCCAATGTACCAAAAAAATGAATTACCATCTTGAGGTGAAATATGTATACATTCTCGACTAGCCTATTTGTAAGATGACGATTCCTTCAAATTATACCACAAAAACTCAACCCCTCAGTTAAGGTACCTAGGGACTTTAGATAGAGAGATATATAGATAGAGATAGATAGGTACCACAAAAACTTTAAAGTTTTAATTTAAAAAAAAATTAAAGGGTTGGATAAGATGAAGGGTCGGAATCAAAGGGTTGGATAAATGATAAAGGGTTGGCTATTGTGAGTGGAAAGACCTCTTGTTCCTGACTGTATGTACACCACCAAGCCACAAACTCTCACACACACATATATAAACTGTTAAAGGGGAAAGTAAGTACAGTGTTGGCAAATCTGGAGCAACTGATTCCTCCAAACTATTCCAAGTAACAGGACGCCTTTATATGTGTCCATCTGGTCCTGTTTCCTGGCATATTTTGGAGGAATCAAGGCACTCCAATGTACCAAAAGTATACTCTCCCCTTAACCAAATTTATTGACAACGATCAGAAGTGAAATCTTATTAGTACTAATTAGTCCCACATAATGTAGTCCCACATGTAAAATCACAATTATATTTTGGTAACTCTTATACCTATGTTCGTTCACGTTGACATATCTCTGCAAAAACTGGGAGAAGTATATTAGTACACACACACACACACACACACACACACACACACACACACACACACACACGGTCACCTCACTATTATTTACACACACACACGCATACACACAGTCGCAGTCCCTTTACCACTTTTTACACATGCACACAGTACCCTCACCACTATTTACACACACATACACACACACAGGCGACGACTATCACAGGGAGAGTAAACACATGCATGTACACACTCACACCGCCACACATGAATGCCAATACAAGCACACATACACACACACACACCGGGGCTTTAAACTCAAACACACACATAAACCCGGAGACACTCGCACCCACGCCCACACAGAGACATTAACACACACACACACATAACCCTCTTAACTAGCCTACATACATACACACATACATACATACATACATACTGCAGTTTCACTCTCCTAATAGATATATGTGTGTGTTCTTTATGATAGCAGAATTATTTTTAAGAGTTACTCACCATTCAGGCCAATCCGTCTAATGTGTGTGTGTGTGTGTGTTTTACAGCCACCGAGACCCATCTTTAACACACACACACACATACACACACACACACACACACCTAGTACCTACGTCTTTATCATCGGCTCACCTCACACACAACATATTGCCTCCACAAATCAATTTACTCTCCTGTCACTCCCCTCACTGGCTATCTCACCCAAGACCATTTTTTACCCTCTCCAGTAAGGTGTCAGCGTAGCCTATTCATAATAATAGAAGCAAGCAAGCAAGCAAGCAAGCACACAGGTCAATCAATATTCATATCAAAACCTTCTCAGAAACAAACACAACAGGTCACAATTCATATTAAAACCTTTCAGAAACAAGAACACAAGTAAAAAATCATATCAAAACCGTTTCAGATACAAACACAACAGGTCACAATTCATATCAAAACCTTTTCAGAAACTTGTTTAAACTATAGCCTGTTGCTTTGAATTGGTTTGGAGGAATTAGTTATATACTCCAGATTTACCAACTCAACTCTGCATGTACTAACCTATCCCCTTTTTTAAGTATTTTTGGTTCTCCTTTTTAGATTTTTACGAACATCAATCACCAACAACACAGGCTTCAGTCACGAGTCCAAAGAGCCTGACTGTGTGTGTAAAGGCAAGGTAAATAAATATATATAGGACTCATAGAGGGCTTTACTAGTCACGAGTCCAAAGAGCCTGACTGTGTGTGTAAAGGCAAGGTAAATAAATACATATAGGACTCATAGAGGGCGTATAGGTACAGTACTTAAGAGGAGGAATAGCCTCGTTGTGAGACCTCAACTTGACCCTTGCAATTATTACACTCCACTGTGGAAACATGAAAGGGGTCCATAATATACTTTTGTGTCTTAATTAAATAATATATATAGTAATTGTACCAACGCCGGAAAAATAGGCTAGCCAAGAGAAGAAAAATGAGAACCTGCATATTGACTGCTTTTTAAATTGTACCCACAAAATAAAATAAAATATACACAATAAAAAAAAAATAATAATAATAAATAAAAAAAAATTCATGATGCCCCGGGTATAAAACAAACCATTTCTCACTAGGCTATCCATGGTCGAGGGTGTCATAATGTTTCACACGAGTATATTGTGCACTTATAGTTATTTTTGGTGCATGTGTTGTGTTGTGTTGTGTATCCTGAATGTTGAGTCCGGGTGTTAGTCTAATTAAGACTTTTTGTTGATGAAGCTGTTGCAGACGGCTGTAACTGTTAACGAGGTGTTGCTTCTTGCGAGTTTTTGTTGCAATGTAGTGTACGTGCAACACCATAAATTCACTTTTAGGGGGTAAGACTTAGTACAATGTTGATAAATCTAGAGCAACTGAATCCTCCAAACTATTCCCAGCAACAGAACACCATTATTTTTGTTAATTTGGGCCTGTTTCCTGACATACTTTGGAGGAATCAAGGCACTCCAATGTACCAAAATTGAATTACCACCTTAAAGGGGTAAGTAAAGTGTTGGTAAATCTAAAACAATAAACTGATTCCACCAATTATTCCAAGCAACAGGCCGCCACTATTTTTGTACAGCTGGTTCCGAGTTTCCCGGCATACTTTGGAGGAATCAAGTCACTCCAATGTAACAAAAGTGAATTCCCCCTTTAATTAAACATGAGAGCCAGACGATGTGTTAATAATATTCGGCCTATATTCTAAGCTTCCATTCATATATCACTCCTTAATTAACATACAAACATTATACATGGCTTTCTGCTCTTCATAAAGTCTCGCTGCAATAGGCTACCGGTACCTAATGCACTAAAATAGACACAGGATGATCGCCCAAAGTTACATTCACTGTCAGTCTCCATTAGCTAAATGAATATATGAAATCCAATTCTGTCAACTCTATAATTATAAAAGTAGCCTCAATCGTTCCATCGTAGGCTAGGCTGCTATACTATATTTATATTTTATTCTTCCTTCTCCTAACGTAAACATTCTAGGCAGTCTTCATTTTATATATCAAATTAACCTGACGTGTGAAAAGTCAGCTTGTCGCCTCAACATACAAGTCATGTCAATTATCCTTATTACAACAACAAGAGTCAGGTGATCTCATAAGACAATAGTGTGAGTCAGGTGATCTAATAAGTGAGTCAGTTTCTCATAAGACAATAGTGTGAGTCAGTTTCTATCCGACTAGGCCTATCGAATTTATCTCAAGGAACCTAACATTATTTTGGTCACCGAATTAGAAGTCACTGATGCCACTAAACATAAACTCATTAAACTTAAACTGTCTCACCAAACATATTTACTAGGGACATTCGTTGTATGGCAGAGCTTTGAGTAACCCTTCCATTATAATTCCTATAGAGCATTTATACATATATATATATAGCCTATACATATTTTATTAAGTTAGTCTTCAATCATACAGTATTATCAAAGGAAAGTTAACATCACAATTTACTAAGCTCTTAAACTCTACATAAAACAGTAATCCAATATTTTTTTGTTTATAAATGTAGACTTGAGGTACCATAAATGTATTTTGGATAAGGTATATATTGTATATAAAATTATGTCTTCTATTGTTATCAACATTAATTACTGCTGTTAATATTGTTCTCGTTCATGTTGTAATTTATATACTAGTAATTATTGTTCTCTTTGTTGTGGCTGATGCAGGTGGCTGTCGTTAAGGTGGTAATTCTTTTTTGGTACATTGGAGTGACATGGTTCCTCCGAAGTATCCTAGAAAGCAGAACCAGAAGAGCAAAAATAATAGTGTTCTGTTGTTTGGAATAGTTTGGAGGATTAAGTTGCTCCAAATTTAGCCTACCAACACAAAACTTCCTCCTTAACGAAGGTGGAGGAATTTGGTTGTGGAATTCTTCGCCTTTTTGCTCTGAAAGCGTTTAGAGTTTCAGTATTATTATTATGATCATGTGACCTTGAACAAAAAGGATTCCTATTTGTGAAACTTAAAATGAATTGATATTTCCCGTTAGAGTTTCAGCTATTATTATGATCGTGTGAATTTGAATAAAGAGGACTTTTATTTGTGAAAGTTAGAATGAATTGAGAGTTCCCAACAAGAGGGACGTATCAATCAACAGCAGGAAATGAGGTTCTTTGTGTAGCTGAATATGTCTATGAATATATCTAATTACGTGTCGCCAAAGCCTTCAGTCAACAATATACATTATGTAGTACCGTATATTTTTTCCTATATATCCTACTCCCAATGCATAAACCTCAAAAGGAAAAATAATGGCTAAAACAAATTCTATACATACATGGGCTACGTTGCATTCGTCCTATATCCCACCCCACCCCACACCCTCCTTCCCTTCCAATATATACTACCACGACGAGGCTTCACAACATGAGTATCTAATAATAATAATAATGATATACAATAAGATTCATATTGACTCGTTCGTTTACAAGCCACGGACGACTCTTTCTTACACGTTCCGATGCATTGCTTGCTTGGTCTCACCGGTTAGGTTAGGTTAGATTAGGTTAGGTTTGTAGTTCCAGTATAGGCTATGTTGTGTTGTGCATCCGCAAGGCTAGGTTAGGTTAGGTTAGGTTAAGTTTGTAGTTCCAGTATAGGCTATATGTGTTGTGCATCCGCTAGGCTAGGCTATACCGCCACTCCACCACTCCACTCCACAGGTCCAGTTATCCCAATTTGGTGTGGGTGTGGAGGGAGAGTTAATGTATGTATGTATGTGTGTATGTGTGTTGTATGTGTGTATGTGTGTTGTATGTGAGCATGTGTGTGCGTGCGTGTTCATGTACAGTATGTGTGTGTGTGTGTGTGTGTGTGTGTGTGTGTGTGTGTGATGGATTATTACTGGGTAGGATAGGCTAGCTAAAAAAAAATCGACATCGTATCATCCTTTTTGTCTCAAGTCGTTCGTTCTCTTCCACATGCAGTTAGGCTACTCCCATTTGCACTAACAGAACTTTTTTTTAAGAATTTATAGTATTGAGTCGCCTGTATTCCAACTTCACATACCGTATAATATAATGAAATCCTGACTGCCACCGAGTAGGCTATACAAATTTGTGAGTGTACAATAGAGTCCTGTAAGAGTAACAATAATAATAATAGTCTATCTCCTCCGAGGTTGACTGATACACCTCTATTATTCCAAAGGCTTTACAGTTTACATAATGGTGTTTGTGTGTGTGTGTGTGTGATGATGCGTGTGGTATGTTTATGTGTTTGGTGGTATGTGTGATGATGGTGTGTGGTTTGTGCGTGATGGAATGTGGCCCGGTATAATAATGTGCTTGATGACTTAGGCTACATGTGTGTGTGTGTGTGTGTGTGTGTGTGTGTAAATGTAAGTGTGTACATGTGCTTGATGACTTAGACTACGTGTGTGTGTGTGTGTGTGTGTGTGTGTGTGTGTGTGTGTGTGTGTGTGTGTAAGTGTGTACATGTGCTTGATGACTTACATGTGTGTGTATGTGTGTGTGTTCTAGTTTAGTGGATGATGGTGTGAATATAAGTACGTGTATACATTATATTTATACATAAGTACGTGTATACATATGTTTGTTTACAGTCACATTATAAAGTAACATCCGCTGAATCAAGGGTGAATGTAATCGCTGAATTAATTAGCCTCTGGTTTAGTATCAATATCATTTAGCCTACAATACAGTAAAGGTGTTGATTTGTGGTACAGTAGTTTGAAATAGTCTGTACTACCATGTATGTATCACTTAAAAAAAAAAAAAAAAAAAAAAAAAAAAAAAAAATAAGCTGACCACACGAGGATTATCATAAATCCTGAACAGATTCTGCAACCACTATGTCTCTTTCTTCATTAGTTTTGTGTGTGTGTGTGTGTGTGTGTGTGTAGTGCCGCAGCTAGGCTAGGCTACCACAGGAGCTGCATGCAACTAAGGCGCACCTTCCAACTAGGCTACCTATATGACCCTACCTACCTACCCACATATACCCACCCACCTATACCTACCTACCCACCTATACCTATCTACCTACCTACCCACCTATACCTACCTACCTACCTACCCACCTACCTCCCTACCCACATACCTCCCTACCTACCTACCCACCTATACCTACCTCCCTACCCACCTACCTACCTACCTACCTACTGCTGCCACACCCGATTCACCCCCCGTGAATAGATACCGGTTCGTTCGGGAAAGTAAATCTTATTTCCATACGGGCTAAAGGGCAAGCAAGCAAGGAGGCAGGCAGGCAGGCAGGCAGGCAAGCGGGTTCCTGTGTGTGCATCAGCCTCGCCTCACTCACACATCCTGCCCTCTATGTTTTTAAATACATACATGATACTGAGGGACACTTTTCAGGTATTTATTAAGGACCCTCTTTTCGTGTATGAGAATTAGAGGCTTCTGATTCCTCCTGAGTATGCCACGAAACAAGCTCCTTCCATATAGGTGTGTGTGTGTGTGTGTGTTTCGTGGCAATATTTGAAGGACTCGTTTATTTCCAATTTTCTGACTACATCACAGGGTCCCTTCACCAGGAACTATATATCTATGTCCAACTCACAAAGGTTACTGATATAATGTAAACTTATTGACGAGTAAAAATAAACAACAGCGAGACATCTCACCCTTCGTTCGTTGCATTGCTCATTTGCATTTCAATAACGGTAACTCAATCACTGTTGCAAATATACGGAGAGAAACATTCTTAGACATTTCGTATTTGTTAAACAAAATGAATTTACCTACGATAGTGGAAAAACAATTAATTAATTAACCTAATTTATTGAAGAAAAATAATTAATTATCCTACCGTAAATTACTGAAAAAAAAAAATTAATCTAAGTTACTGGAAATAATTATTAATTAATATAAGTCTCGAGAAAAAAAAAATATATAAATATAACGTATATATTTCTCGACATCTTTCTTTTTGTAGCTTCAGGATGTAGTGTAATGTTGGTACAACTGGAGTAACTGTTTCCTCCAAACTATTCCAAGCAACGGGACACCAAATATCTGGTCCTGTTTCCTGACAATCTTTGGAGGGTTCAAGTCGCTCCAATGTACCAAAATGATTCTTCTATCCCTTTAACATTAGTCACTCAGGGTTGGAATCCAGGTCATGTTGGGGTGAGGTGAGGTCAGATCAGAGTGACGCAGCATTATATAAAACCTCAGTCATATAATATACTTCTTAAGGGAATATATATGTATATCATAGTATATAATAATTATATGGTACATTGGAGAGCCTTGATTCCTCCAAAATTTGCCAGGAAACAGCGACAGGTTGACAGAACTAATGGGGGTCTGTTGTTTGTAATTGTCTGGAGAAATCAGATGCTCCAATTTACAAGCAATGTAGACTACTGTCCTCTTAACTCATAAAATTTGAGGGACATAGAAGTAGCATAACTTTCCTGTGTTGTATTTTTCTTTCACACACACACACACACACACACACACACACACACACAGCCGGACGACATGAGGTTGGAATATACCCGGGCCAGGAAAGAAATAAATGCTATTAGAAATTTATCGCTAGATGCCACACTTGCCAAAGAAATCCTAACCCCAGGTATGTACAGTATTACCTTTTATGGAACGAGAGAGAGAGAGAGAGAGAGAGAGAGAGAGAGAGAGAGAGAGAGAGAGAGAGAGAGAGAGAGAAAGAGAGTGAGAATCTTAATATACCGTACTCTGAAAGAGGACATGCCTGACGGTTCTGTATTGGGCCTAGGCTATACCACCCACCATCACCACCACCATTGATAGCTACGTCCTACATCAACAAACTCCACACACACCACCACCACTATCACTATCCACCTACTACCTCCAGCATCACTACCACCACCATGGCAACACACTACAACAACAAACACCACCACCACCCCCACAACCACCACCAATATCCACCTATTTCCTCCACCATCAACACACCCTACAACAACAACAACAACAAACTCACCCCCACCCCCACACCCACCACCATCATCATAACAACAACAACAACAACAACAACAAAAACCACCACAACACAATGCAGAAATAGGCTACACACATGATTGTTGTTTTGGCAGGAGACCCCACTATCAACCTTCAACATCAGACATACGGGGCGGGTACCGTATTGTTGTTGTCTGTAGTGTATAGCGTGGTGTGGTGTGGTGTGGCTTGGCTTGGCTTGGCTTGGGGTTGTTTCAGGGGGTTACTAAGGTATATGTAAAAAAAAATGAGAAGTGTAAAGATCTGAACAAAAACAGAGAAGAAAGATGATGGAGTGTTTGCATGATAATAATATGTACAGGTTTGAAGGTTGGTTTGATAGCCTATTCTCTCTCTCTCTCTCTCTCTCTCATCTCTCTCTCTCTCTCTCTCTCTCTCTCTCTCTCTCTCTCTTATACTGTACTCAAATCCCCCAAGTCTATCCATCCCATCCATCTCTCTCTCTCTCTCTCTCTCTCTCTCTCTCTCTCTCTCTCAAACCGTGTGGGTAGGCTAGCCGCGGGCACCAAAAAATACACCACTAACCCACCCCCGTTCCCTCTCCAAAGTAAAATAAATCGAGCATCTTTATGGGGCCACTTTTAATAATATAACACCGAGGGCAGCAATCCAACGAGTTCACCCCGGCTTCAAAATCACCTCATTTGCGTCTCGGGGGGGTCATTAGCTCAACCAGATATCGTGCTATTAGGGGACATTAGGTCACTGGGAGATGTATTATTTCTGTAGCATCCATCAGGGGTTAATTAGTGAGCATGCGTGGTGTTTTATTATTCAGGGGTTTTGAACGGGATGGATGGATGGTTCGATGGATGGATGGTTGGTTGGTTGGGCAGGGTGTATGTAGAATATAGACAAGGGTGAGGGAGGTGGTTTCAACAGCTGGATAGATGAATGGATGGATGGATGGATGGATGAATGATTGTCTACAGGGGAGATAATGAAAGAAGGCATAGGTGTGAGGAGTGAAGAAATGATTATTAATGAGGAATGACCCGGGGTAAAGTTGGTGCGTGGGTGATTGAAGAGGTGAGGTGAGGTGAGTGAGGGTTGGTAGTCACGAGGATATAAATAACAAGAGGTGATAGGAGGGAGAGAGGGTAGTTAAGAAGAAAAGAGGTGTTGCAACCCCCCCCCCTCCCCCACTACCAACTTTTTTTCCTTTTTACTCTTTTATATCTCTCCCTCCCTCCTCTCTCTTTTTAATCTCGCTATTTGCTTGTGCCTCCCTTCTTCCTCTTCATCCTTTCCCCACCTACATCCTTTCCTATTCTTCATCCTTTCCCCACCTATATCCCAACCTTCTCTTCAACCTTTCCCCACCTACATCCCAACCACCTCTTCATCCTTTCCCCACCTACAACCCTCCCTCATCCCACTCTCTACTCCCCCTATTCCCCCTGCCCCTTCAAGATCCCGACCTGACTGCGGGGCGACCAAGTTTTTTACCTCATAAATTGGTGGGTGTGAGGAGAGGTATACTGGCTTAGTGCTTACCCTGCCTCCCTCCCTCCCTGATCCTCCTCCCTCCATCTCCTTGTTCTTTCCCAAATACATCTACATACTTTCCTCTCTCTTTATTTGTCCCTGAATCTCCTTGACCCAATATAGGCTAGGCTACTTTCTTTCTTGTATTTCCCTTTACAATTATAATCTTTACAAAACCTTTAGGCTAGTCTCTCTCTCTGTCTGTCTGTCTGTCTGTCTGTCTGTCTGTCTGTCTGTCTGTGCCAAACCATTCTTGTCTTTCCCGACATCTTCCTTCATTTCTTGCTTTTCCTTCTTTCCTATTCTTTCCACATTCTTTCACCCCATCCCTCCCCTCCCTCACTCCCCTTTCCATGCAGCCTCTCCCTGTCTCTCATTTTTCTTTCCCGTGCCTTCAGCCCCACCCTGTCTCTCCCTAGTCTGTTCTGCCTCTCTCTACCATTCCTTATCTCCACCCCCTCCCCTCCATCAACAACCCCCTCATGGCCCCCTCCCAAAGCCTTCTAGTTCACCTATCTTTCCTTGCATTTTCTACCCTCGCCTTTTTCTTTCCTTGCCCCCCCTCTCTCTCTCTCTCTCTCTCTCTCTCTCTCTCTCTCTCAGTAATGCCATGGCAGGAGGATAAATAGTACAAGGACTGGCAGGAAAATTCTCACTATTTTACCTCTCCCTGTTACTATTTTTTTTTTCTCTCCTCTGTTCCCTCCTCCCCTCCACTCACTAGCCTACCTTCGCTGTCTTGGCCTTCCCTCCTCTCTCTCTCTCTCTCTCTCTCTCTCTCTCTCTCTCTCTCTCTCTCTCTCTCTCTCTCTCATTTTGCTTTCTCCCTTCTTCCATCTTTTATCATGCCTCAAACTCATTCTTTTCCCCCATTACTAACTTCCTTCCTTTATCAATTTCTTATTTTCATCTACTCTTCCCTTCTATCTCTTCTCCCATTCTTTCCACCCTTCTTTTAGTTTTATTTTCATTTGCATCTATCTACCCTTCACCTCTCTCTTCCCAACCCACATCTTCACTTCCGCTATCCCCCCCTTACCCCTTACCCCCACACTCCCTACTCCATCCCCCCACCCACCTGCTTTCCCTCTGGGCAACCACGAACCCAACATCCCAGCCCTCCCACCCTCACGCCCCTGGCCTACATGTGCTTTACTGGCGTGTGTGTGTGTGTGTGTGTGTGTGTGTGTGTTACCTCAAAATACACCCCATTAGACTAGACTGAATCAACGTGTGTGTGTGTGTACTACGACTAGACTGAATCAACGGTGTGTGTGTGTGTGTGTTACCTCAAAATACACCCTATTAGACTAGACTAAATCAACAGTGTGTGTGTGTTATGTGTGTGTGTGTGTGTGTGTGTGCTACGACTAGACTGAATCAACGGTGTGTGTGTGTGTGTGTGTCCTTCCTCAAAATACACCCCATTCGATTAGACTGAATCGACATTATCACTGGACTATCATTATTTTTATCTGACCTGGGGATACATACATACATACATTCAAGGTCAATCCAGATTATAACCCTCTAAGGACCCTGTGATCGTGTATGAGACTTGGTGACTTCTGATTCCTCCTGACTATGCCACGTAACAAGCTCTTACTATATTGATGGTGTTTCGTAGCAATGTTTGAAGGACTCATTTATCTCCAATATTCTGACTACAACACACGGTCACTTGCAGGGATATTATAGTATACTTTTGGTACATTGGTGCACATCGAATCCTCCATTGTATGCCAGGAAACAGGACCAGATGAACAACAATAATGGTAGCCTAATCTGTTGCTTGAAATAGTCTGGGGGATTCAGTTGCTCCAGATTTACGACCTCTGTAGCCTAGTGTACTTCTCAATAATTAATGGAGTTATGGGTATGTTGAGAATGTTAATAAAATGTGACCCAATAATATTTAGTTGACACTGCATTCCTTCACGTCTTCTGTCACCCAGTGGAGCATGAATCAGAATGTGAATAATAAACTCTTTGACACTATAAATATATACTTACTCTCTGACACTATACATACTTATAATAATTTAAGGAGAAATTCTCTTATAGTTAACTGAAGTGCTACCTAGTCCTCCAAACTATATAAAATTATATACCAAGACAGGAACACACACACCCATTTATACCATTGAGGTTGTGTGTTTCCTGCATGGTATTGTTTGGAGTAATCAGTAGCCCTCCAAAGAAAATATCCCCTTAGCCTAATTGACATCGGTCCCAGCATCACCAAAACAAGCAGCTAAGTGTTCTAATGACACCTTGCTCGTTTGTCTTGCTAATTGTAACCACCCCATGCAGCTGCTTTATAAATCCTTCTTGTCTGGCTGTGATTTGCAGTCCAGAGATTTACTGCCGACTCTATCTTGCGTCGCCACTTGTTATTGTCCATCTGCAGTTCGCCTTCTGATTTATGGCAATTTTTTGCTCTTTTCTTTATATGTTTTTGTTTTATTCCTTGCATTTCTTTTCTTTACTTGCGTCTTCTTTCTTTCACTTTCATTTTACTGATATTTTTATACAACTTATTATTATTATTGTTATTATTATTATTAGCTTACTTCCGATAGGTTACGTTGTTAATTCGGTTATTATTTTGTGTGTTTCCTTGTTCGCCTGTCTGTTAGCCTAGTTACTTATACAACAAATCTATGTGGAAGATATTTTTTAGCCTCGGCGGTGGTTTGCGGTCTCTGAACACTCTTATTAATGTTGTTTCCGGTGCATCTTTGTCTGGGGGATTCTAATTTTATACCTCTGTGTAAAGTATGTATGCCAAGGACTGGTAACCTTTTTGTCTACGTCAATTATGTTCATCGATCAGTATATATTTTCATTTACGTGTCCATCTGTCTATCCATCTGTAACTTACATGTCAGTCGGCGTCTTTGAGCCTGCAGCTGCTTATCAAACATGAGATAAAAACTTCCTGGGCAGCTTCTAAATAATAATAATAATAATAATAATAATAATAATAATAATAAGTGGGTTGAACAACAAAGATGATTTTAGCGCTCATCAAAGTGAACCTATATATATATATATATATATATATATATATATATATATATATATATATATATATATATATATATATATATATATATATATATATATATATATATATATATATATATATATAATCAAACAATGATACTATTAAAACAACAGGAAGTGAGCCTCATTTTGCATCTTCCTCTCAATGCATCTTAGTAACAGCTAGGCTACATGAATATTAGGAGATGGTGTTGTAACAGTTGCCTTTGTTCGTCTACAAACATACGAACATGAATAACAGTGTAGGCAATCTCTAGAGTATTGATCATTTCTTTGTTAATGTTGAGTCCCTACGTCGCAATATAAGAATAGTAGAAACCAAAGAGTAGTAGTAGTAGCCTAGTAGTAGTAGCCTAGCAGTACCGGTAGTAGTAGTACGAATCTCACTACAGAATTTCCTATTAGAATTTTCACGAGGCGCACGTTGAGGTATAATCATAGTGGTGTGTGTGTGTGTGTGTTTAGGCTAGGGTGTGGCCCCCTGGGGTTTGGTGGCTGGTCAGGGTGGGGGGGGGGAGTAAAGGGTCACATAAGGGGAGGGATGAAGAGGGGTGTGGGGGTTAACCCAAGGGACCACTTTGCCACCTTACCTGCAGGCTGCATTAACTATCAACCTCTGGGGTCATGACCTACCTACCTCTCAAACACACACACACAGCTTCTCTTTCTCTCTCTCTCAAACACACACAAGCTCCTCTCTCTCTCTCCCTCTCAAACACACACAAGCTCCTCTCTCTCTCTCCCTCTCAAACACACACAAGCTCCTCTCTCTCTCACTCTCTCTCACTCTCAATCACACACACAGCTTCTCTCTCTCTCTCTCTCAAACACACACACAAGCTCCTCTCTCTCTCAAACACACAAACAGCTCCTCTCTCTCCCCCCCCTCTCTCTCTCTCTCTCTCTCTCTCTCTGTGTGTGTGTGTGTGGTTGCTTCCTTGAATCCTGTCCTATCCTGTATTGTTTTGATTGTCATGTATTTGTATAGAAGTATGTAAGTCTGAGATTTTTGTGGGGCTGTTGTCTATATGAAAATCTATGCCTATATTCAAATATCTATATGTGTGACTGTCTATGTGTATGTTTACGTAACTGAGGGTAGGAAATATGGTTGGTTGGTCTCTCTCTCTCTCTCTCTCTCTCTCTCTCTCTCTCTCTCTCTCTCTCTCTCTCTCTCTCTCTCTCTCTCTCTCTCTCTCTCTCTCCTTTAAATACGCCCTGGCTAACTAAAACCGGGTTGATTACAGACTCCAGGCACGATAACCAAATACACTCCCGAGGTGTAATTGTTAAGGGGATGGGAGTGCGCCTGCGCAGACCACTATGTTTACGTGTCATGACCTTATCTGAGGGAAATGTTTATGTGCCTCCCGACCCGACAACGGTAATTATAAGAAGCCTCCGTGAAAAGAAGAGATGATATCCACCTCCATTTATTTGTTTATTTTTATCGGGAAATGTACGGTGGGTAGGGTATGTTTGTTTATTATTATTTTCCATTTATCTAAATTCGTTTTGTAGAATTTCCAGTCAAGGCAAAAAATGTGAAAATACTCTCTCTCTCTCTCATGTGTGTGGGAGGGTTGTGAGAGTAAGCTAGGAAATAAAAAAAATATATTCGGTATAAAAGATATATCATCATAATTATGTTCATGTTCCCAAGTGACAGTCGAAAGGCAAAGACAGGACAACTTACTTATGTTTATATTATTTACTTGTAGTCTTTACATATACCGGTACTGTACTTTATCTATACTAACACACTAGTCCTATATCAGTATCTGTTATTATCAGAACAGGACGCGGAAGATGAAGCTCAGTTTATAATGTGTACGGTATATATGTAGCCTATCCTAATCGTTGTTCTTTTACGGCTGACCTTCGGAATTAAAATAATGAGAACTATTTATGGACCAAAAGGGGAAAAAATCATAAACAAGAAACCTAGTGGATTTTAACGAGGCAGTCAGTGATAAGGGAAGAATGTAGAAACGGAGAGAGAGACTGATAATGGATCACATTCACTCCAAAGTGGTTTAAATCGCCTTGATTCTCTCTCTCTCTCTCTCTCTCTCTCTCTCTCTCTCTCTCTCTCTCTCTCTCTCTCTCTCTCTCTCTCATAGCACTGGTCAAGGTAAGATTCCTAGTTCCGTTACGGTGGTGCAATGCAGCTTCTGATACATACCACAAGTTGTACCTGAATGTAATACAAATAACAGGGAGGCAAATCTGGATATTAACATACATTATAGCGCAACAGCTTAACCAAGTGTCTGGAGAGGCAATGGAGAGGGAAATAAACAATACTTGATGGACAATAAAATACTTAGATTGAAGTGAAGAGCTAAAAGTGACTCTCTCTGAAAAGAAGTGACACTAAAACTTTTTAAATATTTCCATATCTCTGCAGACCACATCACCCACTAGCCATAAGAGGTACACAGACAGATAAGAGAGACTACAACACTGGGAGTGGAATCAGGAATGTCCCACACTGGTCCCGCCTGTCTTGCCACCTCGGCCACTTAACATGACTGGGTAGCCACTTTGCATGACTCGGGAGCCAGCGTTTTGCGCCACACTCTATAATTATCTCCTTTTTAGCGCGGCACAGACCAGAGGCAGAGTGAGAAACAAGATGGAGAAGGAAGGAAGGAAGAAATGAAGAAGAAAAACATTTAAAAAAATAAAATTAAGTTGGTAGAGTGTGTGGTACAGGGAAGAGTGAGATTAGAAGAGACAGTTACACTTTCAATTGAACCTGGTATCATTAGCAGTAATTAATTAGAACTCTTTACAATAACTGTTTAGTTAACAAATGAAGTTCTTACAAATATAAATGTACTGACAAACTAACACGATTGTGAAAGATCCTACAACAAAAATTGAACTGAGAAATATAACGAAATTATAGTTTTGTTTGACCCTCCTTCCATCATATAATTATGTAATTACGATGAGAGAGGAGTAATAACAATGTAATCAGTAACTGTATAAATAGCTTGAGGGTGTGTGTGCAGAGTAGCCTAATGATGCTGCCAGTCTGTCTGCCCCAAAGTGCTCTTCTGTACAGTAGACGACACAAAAATACTCGAGTTTCTCAATTTAACTTACCTAGCGGGACCTCTGAGTAAAGGATTTATTTCAAACTTATTTTCCACTTGAGAGGCCGCGTGATGGGCTTTAATAACATCTGACCCGCCTTCAATAAATTTTTAGGTGAAAGTTCCGACACCTCTTCTCTCCTATTCTTCTTCTATTTCTGCAAGAGTCTAAACCTTCAATCTTATTATGATCTTATACTGTCTTCACTGTATGGGAAGTATGGTACTGTATCCAACTTACATATGGCAAACCTTAACGTACTACATAATTATGATGCCTTGAGAATAACAGTCAGTCAACCAAAACAAATGGTACAGTACATGATTTTTACAGTCACTCCTGTTCTAAAGTGTAGTCGTACATTCATACTTGTAGGTAAGTGGCAAACAGACCTCAACTTCAGAATGATTGGTGCATGAGTCGAGAATTTGTCTAGCCTAATAGGTCATCAGGATAAGGACGACGATTAATAGTAAATTAGTACCTAAATCAGTGTAACCTACAAGTCTAGACATGGAGAATAATGTCTAGCCTACGTACCGAGACATGGGAAATTATTTATTTATTTTTGTACCATACGAATCCATGTGATAGCCTATGTTTAGCCTAGTTACTAGGCTACCTGTACATAACTCTTTCTTTCCTCTGAACCGCTTTTATTCTTTCTCATTCTCATTCTACTCCAGTTCTTGTTCCTTCTCCTACTCCTCTTTTTGTTCTTTTTCCTCCTCCTCTAGTACTCCTCTCCTTTCTCTCTAGTTTACTACCCTCGCTCCTCCTCCTCATTATAATTTCATGATCGCCATTTTCTCCTGAAAGTCGAGAGGTTATAAAAACAAATAAAAATACCGTATCTCTCGTACAAACTAATGTCCCGTACCGTATCTCCCGTACTAATTTACTGTACATATTATAGGCTATATAATATTTCCCTTCATTCATATATATAAATATATATAAGTTCAACACTTTGCCGACCGACATTCTCAAAACACTTTCCTACATAAATTGCTAAATATACAATTTGCTAAAACATGCAATTTCCCAACACATACCCGCCCGCATACTTACTTGATCATTAACTGTTCTGGGCACAATTTTTTTATTTTTTTGCTGGGAAATCTTATGCCACAGACGCTTATAAAGTATTTTCCAGTGTATACTTATCAAACATTTACTTTCTAACAAAAAAAAAGTATGCCAAAACATGTAATACTTATTTCTTCTTAGTCCGGAGTTCTTTAATATAAAATCTGTTAAATGAGGCTATAAATAAGACAAAATGACATGGTCTATTTTGCTAAGGAAAATTATACGTTAACGAAGCGTGGAAGATTCGTTTGGGTAACTTTCGCGCTATCAATATATTCTATAATTACAATGCTTAGGTCGTATATCAATTTGCCAACAAATTAGGAGGCTACAATTATGGAACACAACTAATGAAGATAAGAGAAAAAAAATCACAATAACGAGGAAATTAAAGGGGGTAGTTTAATTCGGTACCCATTAGCCTATAAGAGACCTTTACGTAATCATATTAAACTATATCACTTTTTTTAAACCCTAATTGCAAATTTTCTTTAAGGGGATAATAAATAAGCTTTCGATACATTGGAGTTCCTTGATTCCTCCAAAGTATGCCAGGAAACAGGACCAGATTAACAAAAATAATGGATGCCCTGTTGCTTGGAATAGTTTGAAGGAATCACTTGGTCTAATTTGATACACTAACATTGTACTACTCCCTTAAATAAATATAGAGAAAGGGTAGGCAGCTCTGCGTGAGAATGATAATAATTATAAACCTTTTACCACATTAAACAGTTGTCTGACTAGGCTACTTCCACACAATGATGATTACGTGTGGTTTTACTAGTTGCACCTTAGAATATAATAGAAAAGTAAACTACAATAATACTTACACAGTTATATCAATTAAACTTTCTCTTCTCACAATTAATAAGCCATCTCAGAAATTCCCAGCCTCTCCCCCCCCCAATCCACCTACACGCTCCCCCACATCCACCCCCAAACTGGTCTGTCTCCTGCTAAGATGAAGGCAAGTATTGGTTTTAGTCGGCTCGGTGGAATTAAAACTGAATCCACCGTAAAATATAAAGTTGCCGAATCAGAAACATGGCGCAAATCAACACGTTTCACACTTGATGCAATAATGGTAATTTTAAAGAGAGAGAGAGAGAGAGAGAGAGAGAGAGAGAGAGAGAGAGAGAGAGAGAGAGAGAGAGATGAGTGATGTGTATAATATTATGGACAGAATGGTATATTTAGGAGAATTCATTTAAACTTTTCATGCTTCCACACATAAAAGAATGGTAAAATAGCACACTGTACTCACCTCAAACATGTTAACACTCCAGGGTGGGTTGGTGGCCTTATGGTGACGAGAGATAACAACACGTGACATTAGTATTGTTTTCAATGACAGGAATACGGCACTTTGAATGGATAATATATTTTACGTTTGATTCACTACTGGTGAATCTTCGGAACTGACATATAAATTGTGCCATGTTACCTAAGTTCACGCTCTAATGACGTTACGTTATGCGTAAGTTACATTATTACTTCTAGTTATCCAATTTGCTATTTATTTCACTTTGTTCGTTACTATCATTCGTGTTATAACTTCTCATTAACTTCAGTGGTATCCATGACAGTACACACGTGGTATCAATGAAAGAACACACGTGGTATCAATGACAGTATAAACGTGGTATGACAACAGTACACACGTGGTATTCATGACAGTACACATGTTTTAGTATCTATGACAGTACACACGTTTTGGTGTCCATTAGTTATTATCTTTTATCTCTCACGGCGTTATTTATTATCTTTTCCGATGCGTCACTCTACCGGTTTATCTCTATCACTCTCATTCTCATGGCGTTAATTAATATTTTTTTTCGGGAATATTCTTATCACTCACATAATGCGCATCACGGTTATTAATTCTTACAAATCTTAAACGCAAATCGATCAATAATAGTAGCTTCACGGGGATTAACTCACTGAAATTAATGACACTCGCATTGCCTCCGAAGTGAGATGGTAGACTGAGGGAGTGAGGGAGTCAGGGAGGGAGAGAGGGAGGGAAGGAGGGAGTAAGAGGGTGGGTGGGGGAGCTGGGATATAAACAAATGCCGTAAAGCCTAATCATTGTACCGAAATATTTAGGATAGAAAGATATTATTATAAAAGTTTTTGCATTATTTCTTCTCGTATATTTTACAGTATTTCATATATTTAATGAATTTATAGGTTTTAATATAACAAGTAAGGATATTCATACTTTACAAGGTTTTTTAATTAAAAGAAGACATCGATGTTTGCAATTGAGCCTAATATTTTTCAGACGTCATATCTCCGCTTAATCGCATAACACTCTTTTCCTTGAACCTGTGATTATTTGCGGATATTTTGCAAAGTTATATATATATATATATATATATATATATATATATATATATATATATATATATATATATATATATATATATATGCTATGTTGTTTGTTAATTTACGTGAATCTTGTTTGTGATCATTTGTGATATGTGAGTAAATATTATCGTCGCAATTTTTTATTCACATTCATTTTGGTTTGTCATTCATCAGTAATTTCACGTTATTTTCTCCTTTTCTACATTTCATTAGCACATGCCATAGGTAAATATTAGCCTGTGGAGGGAAATATCAAACGAAATATCTTGTTATCATTCGTTGTGTACTGGCAATGTCATTTAAGCGATTTTTACAAAGGGTGGTGATAATTGCCGCTCCCTATACAACACGAGCCGCTCCCTTCACCCCCTCCCTCCCTTCTACATTACCTCCCACTCACCTCTATCCTTCCCTATACCTTCTCCTATCCTACTTCAATCCCTCTTTCCTTCCTTTCCTCCTCCCCCTTTCTCCCCTCCTTCCTTCTTTTCATCCTCCCTCCTTCAATCCCTCCTTCCTTCCTTTTTTCCTCCCCCTTTCTCCCCTCCTTCCTTCCCTACCTTCCCCTACCCTCCTTCAATCCCTCCTTCCTTCCTTCCTTTCCTCCTCCCCCTTTCTCCCCTCCTTCCTTCTTCCTTTCATCCTCCCTCCTTTTCTCCCTCCCTTCCTTCTCTCCAACCCGCCCCCAGGCTTTCTCTTCATGTGTCAGAGATGTTCAAAAGTGAATAATTTGTTATATTAAACCTTAGTATAATATCCCATTTATTATCATTCTTAACTCGCTCATTTACGTCCAGTCCACCTTCATAATTATGCAAATGACGTCTTCTATACTCTCACGGTACTACTAATATTATGATTATTGTATCACTATTTAATAATTTGTTCGAGTAACCCTCACTTAAAAGTTTATTATACTGGGTGCGCTGACTGTGTGAGTGAGACCAAGGTATCATAATTATAGTAGATATATTTACCTTGTGTGAGACAATGTGACGTGATGATCGCTTTTTGGGAGGATGTTGTTGAGCAGCGGATAGGATACTAACTAGAGACCATGGGTGTTTCAGTTAATGCTCCGATCTCTTCTGTGCTGATTTCACACAGGCTTGTTTGTTTTGGTTTGCAAGCATCATAACGAATGAAAACTGAACTGTATAAATGACTCATGACTGAAGTATTGGATGAATTTGTGACTCCACTATGTTACTATATTTTAATAATGGAACTGCCCGACATATTTTGTGGTTATGGTTACTGAGTTTGTTGGATATAATTAATTAAGTGTGGTTGGTGGAGGATGATAACAAACCAAAACCACTGTACTAAATAATGTTTTTGTTTGCATAAGTATTATTGTATTAATGTAGTGTATACTCAACAGGTTAGAATTTAATCAATATTAGACAACGCTTGGCAGTATTCTCATCGTACAATTTTTCTCTCTCTCCTCTCTCTCTCTCTCTCTCTCTCTCTCTCTCTCTCTCTTCTCTCTCTCTCTCTCCATTACAAAGAAATCTGTAACACATACATAATATTCACGCACGAGTGAATTCTGGGAGCGGCCGAACTCACACATATTATATACTATACTACATACGAGATTAATCATTTACTTCACCCAGTACTCATCCACCTTCCTTCACCCACACACACCATGCAACCCATCCACTCACCCACCACCACCACCACCATCACCCCACCTTCATCCATGCCAACCTACTCACCCCACCAACCTACCCCCTACAACCTCCCCCCACCCCTCCTTCACCCTTACCATGCAACCCATCCACTCACCCACCACCCCACCACCACCACCGTTCACCCACACCACACCCATTCACCCACCCACCCTCACCCATCAATATATATATACACACATTAATGCCCGTTTTTGGTACAGTACACTTCACTTGTATTGCTTCCCTCCCTTACCAATCACCCTTACCATCTCTCTCTCTCTCTCTCCCCCCCTCTCTCTCTCTCTCTCTCTCTCTCTCTCTCTCTCTCTCTCTCTCTCTCTCTTCACGGTTCTTAGGCGCCTCTCTTCACGGTTCTTAGCGCTAAAAGTTACGATGGTTCATAAAACTATCAAACGAAGTGATTAAGCCATGGAGAAACAACATCACTGAGCACACACACACACACACACACACACAGAGTTACACGAATATTATAAAGGACTGTACGTGTTAACTTTACTTACTTTCTTCTTTACTTTTTTCCTTCGTCCTTCATAATAATTACAACAACAATTCTAATTCTAATAATGGTAATAATAACAACAGAAACAGAAACAATAAATATAATAATAATAATATACTTTCTGCAAGACACAATGTTGATGGTAATCTTGTGAAAGATGTGAATATTTTGGGTATGAAGATCCAGTTTACTATTACACACACTTAATGACCCTGTTATCGTGTATATAAATTATGAGACTTTTGGTGGCTTCTGATTCCTCCTGACTACGCCACGAAACAAGCTCCTTCTATATAGGGTGTGTGTTTCGTGGCAGTGTTTGAAGGACTCACTAACCTTAATTAATGACTGGACAGGGATGAAAACCACGTAAAGGGAGATAGTTTTTTTTTTCAGGGATTCTTGTCAATACCTGGAATACCTCTCTCTCTCTCTCTCTCTCTCTCTCTCTCTCTCTCTCTCTCTCTCTCTCTCTCTCTCTCTCTCTCAAACATATTCTGTCTGCCTGTCTGTCTCTCAAACACATTCTCTGTCTGTCTCTCTCTCAAACACATCTCTGTCGGCCTCTCTCTCTATCTCTCTCTCACCATATTCTGTCTGTCTGTCTCTCAAACACATTCATTCTCTCTCTCTCTCTCTCTCTCTCTCTCTCTCTCTCTCTCTCTCTCTCTCTCTCTCTCTCATTATCTTTTTAACCTTTCTAAATTCCCAGGTCAAGTTTCTGTTTACCTGTATTTTATCTTATTTGTCCTCGTCACTCGTCACTTGTTTATTTGTCCTCGTCACTTGTCACTTGTTTATTTGTCCTCGTCACTCGTCACTTGTTTATTTGTCGTCGTCACTCGTCACTTGTTTATTTGTCCTCGTCACTCGTCACTTGTTTATTTGTCCTCGTCACACGTCACTTGTTTATTTGTCCTCGTCACTCGTCACTTGTTTATTCACTCGACTCCAGGGAAGAGTGAGCCAACATAATGTGCAAAAAAAATGGTAACCTGATAATGTTGTGTTTTATTTAACCTTTATCAGTTCTCCATCGAGGGTCTGGTGGGTTATGTTTTACTTTCCTTCTGTGTAGGTGTGGACATTTTACACACACACACACACACACACACACAAAAGTATATATATGTATGTATGTGTGTATGTGTGTGTCTGTGTGTGTGTGGACATTTTACACACACACACACACACACACACACACACACAAACACACACATAAGTATATATATGTATGTGTGTATGTGTGTGTCTGTGTGTGTGGAAATTTTAAACACACACACAAGTATATATTATAGAAAAAGATGTGTGTGTTTTTGTATATGTGTGTGTGTAAGTGGAAATGTAATCATGCACACACACACACACGCAAGCACACACAATGAGACACTTGTGGTGAGCTACACAAATATTCTCTCTCTCTCTCTCTCTCTCTCTCTCTCTCTCTCTCTCTCTCTCTCTCTCTCTCTCTCTCTCTCTCTCTCTCTCTTTATTTACAATTTATTTATTTATTTATTTATTAGCAAGTCACTTGTCTAATGTCGGATCCGTCCTGTTGGAAAAATAGGCTAAAAAAGGGAACCTGATTTGCATTTTAACCTTTCTAAATTCATGATCAAGTTTCCATTTACGTCACAATGTACAGTCGGTCACAAATATTGGTGCACAACGAGGCTCAGGTTAACACACACACGTACACACACATACATGCACACACACATACTGCACACACAACGAGGCTCAGGTTAACACACACACACACACACACACACACACACATACACTCACATAGATATTTGTACACATCCATGCACACATCGAGGGTCAGGTTAACACACACACACACACACACACACACACACATACATTCATACACACACACACACACACACACACACACACACACACACACACACACTGTTGAGTATATCGAAGCTCAAGTTATTTTTGTTGTTGTTGTTGTTGTTGTTGCAAATGTATGTATGTACCTGTATATCATTTTTCGTGTTATTTGTTTGCCTTTCATTACTAAACCTGCAATGTGTGTAAGATGTTTTTTGGGTAACTGTACATTGATTGATTCTGATTGTTGGTGGCTAAACTCAATTTCTATGAATATATATGTTGCTTGATTGATTGATTGATTGATTGATTGATTGATTGATTGACTGATTGCTTGACTGACTGATTGAATAATTGGCTGACTGACTGACTGATTGAATAATTGGCTGACTGACGGACTGACTGATTGAATGACTGACTTATTCATTAATTTACTGACTGACTGACTGACCGATCGATTGACTGACTAACTGACCAATTAACCATTTGACTTATTGACTGACTGATTGTCGTACCTAAACTTTTGCTCATGACTGTACATACATCACTCAGGAGAAGATATCAACAAACTATTTAAAATAGCCTTTATTTATTTTTATTTTTGTTGTTGGTGTTTTTTTTTTTTTTTTTTTTTTTTTTTCCTCGTGGTGATGTTGGTATGCAAGTACAATGGTGAATACATATACTTTTTTCATTACTTAAAATCATATATATTCATAGCTACAGAGAGAGAGAGAGAGAGAGAGAGAGAGAGAGAGAGAGAGAGAGAGAGAGGAAGTGTGTGTTGTGTTGTGTAGTGTTGTGTGTTGTGTTGTGTGTGTGGAGATGCGTGTGTGTATGTGCGAGGAGGTGTGTGTCTGTGTGTATATTTGTGAGTGATGAGGTATGTGTTTTTCTGTGTGTGTGTTGTGTTTTTCTGTGTGGGTGTTGTGTTGGTGTGTGTGTGTAAAGAAAATATCGAGTCAGCCAAGAGGTAAGATATTAATTCCCAATACTGTAATTCATATTACTAGGAATAAAATTGTCTCGAGTTAGCCATGATGTAAGTTAAATGACGATGATTATCAAAGAGAAACTTATCTATATCTAATAAAATTCTCAGTCGTATAAGGGCTTTGTAATAAGAAGGGAAGAATGTTATAATAATAATAGCAAAATTCTCAATCTATTTCTTCGTATATAAATATATTTCTCTCTCTATATATATATTTTTTTTTCCTTGGTCCTTATCTAGATTAAGGTTTCATGCACACATCGAAGTTCAGGTCAACACACACACACACATACACACATACTTCCTCTCTCTCTCTCTCTCTCTCTCCTCTCTCTCTCTCTCTCTCTCTCTCTCTCTCTCTCTCTCTCTCTCTCTCTCACACACACACACACACACACACACACACACACACATTCCCTGCAGGTAGGCAAGGAGAGAAAGGCTATAAGCTTGCTGGTATCTGATATAGAGATCAGGAGAGGTGATACGTCAGCGCTCGCCAAAAAACCGCTCGGGCTGAACCGCAAATATCTGGAGTTTGAGCAGAAATTCCCGTCCCATGCCCCGGTAAGTAGCGGGCGTTATGTTATGTATTTATTGGCCTTCTAGTCTTTTTTTTCTAGTTTTTTTTTCTTAGGTATAATAATTGACTTGTTGTTGGCGAAATATTTGGTTCGGGGAGTGGTGATAATCATTACGTTGTTATGTTATTTTTTTTTCTTTGGGCTGGATTTTAGGTTTAGAGAGAGAGAGAGTAATTGTGGCTTCTGGCGACTTTGAAGAAGAAAAACATGTGGCAACCTCCAGATTTTGGCCTTGGACGATTTAGTTCTCATTTTGATTTTATATTTTTGCTGTTACTCGGCAACACGATGGAAATATAGTAGATGCATGGAAAGGAGGGGACAGTAAACATGAAGGAAATAGAAGGAAAGGAGGGGACAGTAAACATAAAGGAAATTGAAGGAAAGGAGGGGCAGTATAAACATGTACGAAGGAAGGAAATAGAAGAAAAGAAATGACAGTAAACACAAAGGAAACAGAAGGAAAGGAGGAAGAGTATAAACATGTACGAAGGAAGGAAATAGAAGAAAAGGAGGGACAGCTGAATACAAGAACTCCTGGCTGGTGAAGTGTTTTTGGCCATGCAACTATAAACACGTATAATATTATCTAGGGATTGAGTAACAGCAGCAGTGCATGAGTGACTCGGCAGGATTCAAGCACCTACCTAGCTCTGGAGTTGAGGGTGAAATTTTTGTGTTGGAAATTAAGTCTGGAGCAACTGAATCCTCCAAACTATTCCATACAAGCAACAGAACACTCATTCATTACTTTTGCTATTCTGGTCCTGTTTCCTAGCATATACTTTGGACGAATCAAGGCACTCCAAATTACCAAAAAAAGAATTACCCTCTTTAAGTCCAGATAAAACAGTTAACCAATATATGAGTTATATGAGGCACCCTGTGATGTATAGTAAGAAAATTGGAGTTAAGTGAGTCCTTCAAATATTGCCACGAAACACTTCATACACCTATATGGAAGGGGCTTGTTACTTTTTTTTTTTTTTTTTTTTTTTTTTTTTTTGTAGCATGGTCAGGAGGAATCAGAAGTCTCCAGTTTCGATACACGATGACATGGGGTATATATATTGATAAAGGGGGTCAACTGATTACTCCAAACTGTACCAGGAAACAAATAACCTCAGTGTTACTAATATGGGATGTCTGTCTCGTGGCATACCGTGGAGAAATCAAAAGTCTCCAATGTTTACCTATTATTATAGAGAAGAGGTTAACTAGTCCCCTTAACTTCTGTCACACTATTATTGATTTCTTTCTTCATATGTTCTTTATATGTTTTTTTGTCCTTTATCCCCGGGTCAAAAGTATTCAGTTATGTAGAGAAGAAAAATATATATGAGTATTTATAATCCTCCTCTCTGTCTTCATCTCCCGTGTGTGTGTGTGTGTGTGTGTGTGTGTGTGTGTGAGGTACAGTACAATCATTTACCGTGGTCTAGCACAGTGTTCCTTCATCACTTCTCTCGTTTTAATCTGAAGACGCCTTTGAAGTTCAGTTAGAGTAAGGATTAGTGTAAGCATCTTTTAGCAGCACTGAGTATGATGCATTAAGTGAGAGAGAGAGAGAGAGAGAGAGAGAGAGAGAGAGAGAGAGAGAGAGAGAGAGAGAGAGAGAGGGAGAGAGAGAGAGAGAGAGGGAGAGAAAGACTTAATTTCTTCCCTCGGGTGTCCACTGCTTCTTATCCTCACTCGACGGGAAGTTGTGACAAAATATCAGCAAAGCCAACCAACTCGTCGCGTCTGGTTGTCTCGTCCCAAAAGCGGTCAACATCTGCCTTTTAGACGGAGGTAATTTGTCGTCCCCTCGTCCCATAAATTGCTGCTACAACGCCACGATAGCCTTGACTACCACCACTACCACCACCACTACCACTACCACCACCACTACCAGACCCACACACAGCCAGGCAAGAGGCAGAAGGGTGCACCAGTCAGCAACATTATTATACATCAACAAACATACCTATATACCCAACTCGCCCCACCTCACCCTAGTTTCTATACTCGTGTGTTCTCTTTGCATCTCAGAGTCATTGTACAGTATACTTACTTACCTGTTGCCTGTCTCTCCATCTTGTTCTTCCTCTTCACTTTCTTCTTCTTCTTCTTCTTTTTCTTCCTTTTCTTTTTTTCTTCTTTTTCTTCTTCTTCTTGTTCTTCTTCTTTCTCTTCTTCTTCTTTATATTCTTATTTTTCTTCTTCTTCTTCTTTTTCTTCTTCTTTTCTTCCTCTTCTTTTTCTTCTTCTTCTTCTTCTTCTTTTTCTTCTTGTTCTTCTTCTTCTTCCTCTTCTTCCTTTTCCTTTTCTTCTTCTTCTTTTTTTCTTCTTCTTTTTCTTTTTCTTTTTCTGCTTCTTTTTGTTTGGGGGGGGGGGGCGGGGATTATGGGACAAGGTGAGAACGAAAGATTTAACCATATTGCTCTACATTAATTCCACTAGCGATT
This sequence comes from Petrolisthes manimaculis, assembly GCA_034508575.1. Lineage (NCBI taxonomy): Eukaryota > Metazoa > Arthropoda > Malacostraca > Decapoda > Porcellanidae > Petrolisthes > Petrolisthes manimaculis. The sequence continues at coordinate 37,786 of JAWZYT010005341.1, forward strand.
CTCTCTCTCTCTCTCTCTCTCTCTCTCTCTCTCTCTCTCTCTCTCTCTCTCTCTCTCTCTCTCATTACCTAACCCCAAACCTGTACCCATGCCCATCTCTCTCTCTCTCTCTCTCTCTCTCTCTCTCTCTCTCTCTCTCTCTCCACAACGCTCATCATCACTTTAACCCCAAACCTGTACCTCACCCCACCCCACTCCAGCTCCCCCCACACCCAACAACCCCACCCCACCCCACCCCTCCCAGCTCCCAACACAACAACCCCACCCCACCCCACCCCTCCCAGCTCCTCACACCACAACCCCACCCCACCCTACCCCATCCAGCTCCCCCCACCCAACAACCCCACCCGGCAGCAACCCACCTTCACCCTACCCACAGTAAGCAAGGATCAGTCCATTTTCTTCCCAGCGGGGCGGAAATAGAGAAGGGGAGTGGGAGGGGGAAGGGGGGGGAGGACGCTACAGTGGCAAAAGGATAGGCGTGGGGTGGGGGAAGGGGTGGGGGGAGGGTATTAGACTGTACACTCGTGATACATAATTTCTGACCAGAGTGTGAGGAGCAGAAAGCTTTGAATCGCCTGCGTGGTATTTATTGTTCATTTAATTCCCCATACACCCAGTACACCTATAGAGGCTGAGTTCGAACAATACCTGATAATACCTTCGTTCGGATGTTTACAAATCGAGATATTGGCCGAATGTTGTATTTAACGAATCCTTTCCTTTTTTCCTATATCCACATAACACAGGCTAACCTAAGTTCACATAAAAAAGCCTAACTTAAACTAACTTAACCTAACCTAACCTAGCTTAACCTAACCGAAGCTAACTCAACTTAAACAAACTTTAATCCACCTTATCTAACCTAAATCCACATAGCCTAACATAACCCAACCTAAATCCACATAACATAGCCTAACCAAACCTAACCTACATGAACACACATAACATAGCCTAACCAAACCTCACCTAAATGAACACACACACATAACATAGCCTAACCAAACCTAACCTACATGAACACACATAACATAGCCTAACCAAACCTCACCTACATGAACACATACACATAACATAGCCTCCAACACCACCGTAACTCCAGCATATGTATCCGTTCTTCATCTTGACATTTATAGCTTATTATTAACCGTTAGCAGGGAGTGAGAGAGTCGTTTCCTAGAGGTACTACACTTGTACTTACTTTCCCCACACCAGCCAGGTTCACTCAAACGTGTCGGTGGTAGAAGAGAAAATGTGCCCACGTTATATATGACCGAAACCTCTTGTAATTTTGGCAACAAAAATATTATAGATGGAAAGTGGATTCAGAGGCAGTTTTTCTTTTTCCTGGACGATACAGGGGTTTTATTGTATCTTCTTTATTTGTCTGGTGTTAGTTTAAGTGTATTGGTAAAGAGTACAAGCCTCATTTAAGTGTTTTATTGCAATAGTATACCTTATCTCTGGATATAAAAATTATCTCCTTATGATGATATGTACTGTTCACAAACCAATTAGATAGATTGGTGTTGATTAGTTTGGTTATTTCCACTGCAGTCACATGAACACACAACACCACTCACCACCACCCACTACCACCACCACTATCACCTCTCACTAACCTCCACCTACCCACCCACCACCATCACCACCACCACCCACTCAATCCACCCAACACCTTCCACCCACCGCCCACCACCTCCTTCTATCACCACCCACTACCACCACCCACCCATCCCACCTACAACAAACCGAACACCTACCAACATCACCACCACCTCCTTCCATCCCACCCACAAACCCACCCACCACTACCTCCTTCTTCTTTCCCTCCATCCCACTTCCTTCTACCACCACCCTCCCACACCACCACCACCACCACCACCTCCCTCTTCTTTCCTTCCATCCCACCTCCCTCTATCACCACCCTCCCATCCCACCACCACCACCACCACCTCCCTCTGGTCTCATGCATCTCTTTTTTTACCATATTTCACAACAACAACAACAACAATGCAACAGGTGTTCGTGTCCCTTGCCTAGAGAGAGAGAGAGAGAGAGAGAGAGAGAGAGAGAGAGAGAGAGAGAGAGAGAGAGAGAAATAAAAAGAGAGTGTTTAAGAGTGTATGCAGGTGTATCCTTTGCCCAGGTGCATGTGTTTTAACTACCAGAAAAAAAAGGCTGTATAAAATTATAATATCTACCTGTCTCTATGTTTTACCATTAGAGAAAAAGTTTATGCTCTACTGATCTGGTTATTAAGGAAAAATGTGAATAAAAATTACAATTGGTTATAAAGATATTTTCTCATTATTATTATTATTCTTTTTTTTTATTTATATTATTATTATTATTATTATTATTATTATTATTATTATTGTTATTATTATTATTATTATTATTCCAGATTCACGCGACTAACTTTCAAGCTCCGTAGTGAGAGAGAAAGAATGACAACAAATTTATACGAAAAAAAAAAATATATATATATATATATATATATATAAATGTGGTATTATTTGCATGTTGTGGTTTACATACATTACACGGTAGCACGAGATCTACTATTTCTGTGGTACATAAATAAAATAAATAGTTAGTTAGAACAACCAACCTGCATACACATAACATTAAAATACAGTATTGTGTTGTCGTATGTATGTATGATCGTATGTGTTGCAGCTGGTGGTGTATACATGTGCTCTGAGCAGCTAGGTGTACAGTCGGTAGCATAAGTTAACGCTTCATTTCCACCTACGTATGTATGTGTGTATGTATGTATGTATGAGCTACTGTATATTAATGCTATAACATTTTTTATAATATACAGAGATGACATACATACATTCTTCTCATGTGGTGAAATATATAATATATCTAATTAGAATAAAAACTGGTTCAGAATCAGATGATATTATTACCATTATCAAGTATTACATGGGATGGATGGACGAGTATTTCTGATGCATGTTATATTTATTTTATTAGAGAGAGAGAGAAAGAGAGAGAGAAATAAAAAGAGAGAGTGTTTAAGAGTGTATGCAGGTGTATTTAATATTACTAGTAAGACCATATAGCTGCATTCTGAACCAGTCATTATTCTAACAACATATACGTAAATTTTACCATATAAGAACAATATTATGAGTCATCTCTTCATTCATTCATTAAAACTGCAGCATTACAACATCACTATATATAACTAATACATACATACATACATACGCTGGTGGAAATGAAGCGAACTTATGCTGCCGACTGTACATAGATAATAGATACGTGAATAAACAGATGTTAGGTTCCTGTTTTATCCAGACCATAACCGCTCGCTCTTCCAATAAGTTGAATAAAAAATAAAAAAATATATATATACTACGCATCGATGCTCTCTTTTCAACATCTGTCTCTTACCATTGTTTTCGTATTTATGTATATTATTATTATTTTTTTTAATATAAGGTCTTACTTACACTTGTTGAAGAGTCGTTTGGAGGTCATATTATTATTGTTTGTTTTTCATTTTTTTTTATTTCTTTATTTTTGTTTCTCATTCGTTACACTTGTGGTTTTCTGTCTGTTGCTACCAAGTTACAGGGAGAGTATATATAGTTTTGTTCCATTGTTTGCTCCAAAGTATGTCAGGAAACAAGACCAGATGAATATAAACAATATAAACTGGTTGGTGGCCTGTTGCTTAGATTAGTTTGGAGGAATCAACAACCACTCCATGCAGATTTACCCCCACTGTAGTCTCCCTAATATGTATGTATGTATGTATGTATGTATGGAGTAAGTGTGTGTGTGTGTGTGTGTGTGTGTATGTATGTGTGTGTAAGTTTATAAGTGTATGTGTAAGTGTGTATGTGTGTGTGTGTGTATGTACGAGATGTGTAAGTGTATGTGTGTGTGTATGTACGTGATTTGTGACTATGTGTGTGTGTATGTGTGTGTGTGTGTGTGTAAGGGAGGGGTGCCTGGAGGGTGGATGTCTCACCCTCTCCGTAAAAATACAAGCGGATGCAGTTGTGGGTCTTCATGTAGTTGTGTGTTTGTCGTCCCTACCTCTCTCTCTCTCTCTCTCTCTCTCTCTCTCTCTCTCTCTCTCTCTCTCTCTCTTTCAATTTCTTTTTCACAAACACACACAATCTCTCTCTCTCTCTCTCTCTCTCTCTCTCTCTCTCTCTCTCTCTCTCTCTCTCTTTCTCTTTTGGAAGGGAAGATATGGGAAGGAAAAGAGAAGAGTGAAAATCAGTGTGAGAGAAAATAAGAGATAGTTGAGAGTTGATGAAATAAAGAAAATAAAAGTAAGGAAGGGAGATATATGAGAGGGGAAAAATAGGGAAAAGAAAGGAGGAAAGAGAGAAAAAATGGAGGGGAAATGGAAGGATTGAGGGATGAAAGGAGGAGAATTGAGAAAAGTAGGAAAAGTGAGAGAAGGAGGAAAAGAGAGACTAAAGAAAAGAGGTATAGGTTAGGAATGGGAGGGAGAAAGGGGGGGGGGGAGTGATGGTGGGAGGTAGGGAGAAGGAAGGAAGGGGTGGGGGTGATGAAGGGAGGTAGGGAGAAAGTGTAGGGGGGGATGGAAAGAGGGTTGAAGGCCTTAGGGAAATACAAGAAAAAGAGGGAGGGAGAGAGGGAGAGAGGGGGAGAGGAGGGAGGGAGGGACAGAAAGTGGAAGGGGGGGGTGTAGGAGGGAGGAGGGTATACAGATGGAAGGTGTTGGAGAGGTGGGTGGAGAGAGGTAAGTAAGGTGATGGAGAAGGGAGGGAATGGGGTGGAGGAGAGAGGAAAGGGAAAAAAATGGAGTAGGGTAGAACTGGGTGGAAGAGACAGAACAAAAGGAAGGAAGGAAGGACTGAAAAGAGTGGAGACAACAACAACAACAACAACAACAAAGAAATACAAAGAAAGCAAAGGCAATAAACAACAACAACAACATGAAACCTAATAATAGTCTTTTACCAAATATTCTTACCAATAACTCAACTAAACTATTTAATTGATAGAAAGAAAGGACTGAATAATAATACTAATCAAGACTCCTCCCTTTCCATGTATAAACTTACTACCTCTTCCCAAAACCAGATATATAAATTAGAAAAGAAATAAATGAAAACTAAAAACCACCTCTCCCAACCACCAACCAGGTATAAAAATTGGAAAAAACAAAAAAACATTGAAAACCAAAACCAATACCAGTTCCTATAAAAAAGCAAAAGGGGAAATACTATATATACACTGATTTACATATACAAAGAAAATATTGGTCTACAAGTTGGAAAAAAAAAAAAATCCAAAACCAACCCCAGTTCCTATAAAATTGAAAACCAAATAGGGGACAGGCTTTCTACTCACCTCAAGCCTGTCCCCCTATTCTCGCACCCCCCAAACTCCCCCCCCCCCAAGCCTGTCCCCTACTCCCACACCCCCTTAACGACAATATTATGATAAAAGTTCATTTGGAGGTCACTGTTAAAATAATTGTCCCTTTAATTACTGATTTGAGAAGGAGGGATAAACAAGGATGGGTATAGAGGGGAAGAGGGGGTGAATGGCATGGTAGCGGTGTGTGTGTGTGTGTGTGTATGTGTGTGTGTATGTGTGTATAAATTGGTGGATGGGGAAACGATGTGTGTGTGTGTATTATTTGGTGGGTGGGGTAGCGATGTGTGTGTGTATGTGTGTATGTGTGTGTGTGTGTGTTTATAAATGGGTGGGTAGGGTAGCGAACTGTGTGTGTGTGTGTTTGTCTGTGTGTGTGTGTGTTTGTCTGTGTGTGTGTGTGTGTTTGTCTGTGTGTGTGTGTGTGTGTGTGGGTATAGGAGATTTTTTAAAGGAGGTAAGGGGTTGGGTAGGGATTAAATAAAGTACAGTTGAGAGAGGTGTAAAATAAGCTGAGGAGAGAGAGAGAGAGAGAGAGAGAGAGAGAGAGAGAGAGAGAGAGAGAGAGAGAGACAAAAGTACGGGAGCAAACAAAGAGGGAAGGATAATAAGAGAGGAAAAAAGCACTAAGAGAAGAGGGAGGGAAGGGAAGAGAGGAAACAAGAAAGGTAGGAAAAGAAGAAAAGGCAGCAAACATGAGGAAAGTAAGAGAAAAGGGAGTAAAATGAGAGAGAGAGAGAGAGAGAGAGAGAGAGAGAGAGAGAGAGAGAGAGAGAGAGAGGGACAGCTGGAAGCAACAATGGGGGTGGTCAGCGAGGCCCCAGTTTCACCCAAAACCCGAGTGACCAGCGGGGGAGGAGGGGGCGGGGGAGGGGTGGGGGGTATTGTGGGGGTGGGAGAGGTGGGGGGATCACACAGATTAGTCTATTTTTACTCTGTTTGTGTCGTGGTGGTGGTGGTGGTGGTGGCCGAGGCAGACACAGACACCCGCGGTTTTAATATTGACCTTTTTTTTCTTTTTTCCCTGCCTCTCTTTTTTTTCCTCTATCTCACTCTCTCTGTGGCGGCTGACCTGTGACCTGCTAACTGACATCTGTGTGTGCGTGTGTGACCCGCTTTTTGACCTTTTGTTGTGAGTTTGTGACCTACGACGCGTGGAGGTGAAGAACAAGGTCACTCACTCACTCACTTACTCACTCACTCACTCACTTACTCACTCATTCACTCACTAACTCACTCACTCACACACTCACTCACACACTCACTCACACACTCACTCACACACTCACTCACTCACTCACTCACTTATCATCCCTTCATTAATTCAAACAACCAAAAAGGCTCACGATTTCAAGACTTTTTTCCCTAACTAACCATAGGTGGTTATTATATTAATTTAGTGGTAATATAGTTGGTATAGGATAGAAGAGGCAGAAGCAGAGAGGGGGGGAAAGGAGGAAGAGAAATACAAAGGAATACAAAGAAAGTACAGACAACAGGAGACCCATAGGAGGAGAAGGAGGAAGAGGAGGAAGAGGAAGAGAAAGAAAATGAGATAGTGGAGAATGGAGGAGGAGGAAAAGGAAGAGGAAGAGAAGGAGGAAGAGGAGGAGGAGGAAGAGAAAGAAAATGAAAAAGTGGAGGACAGAGGAGGAAAAAAGGAATAGAAAGAGGGGGAAGAGAAGGAGGAAGAGGAGGAAGAGGAAGAGAAAAAAATGAGATAGTGGAGAATGGAGGAAGAGGAAAAGGAAGAGAAGGAGGTGGATGAGAAGGGTATAGTGGAATGGTGAAGGAAATGGAGGTCATAATATTATACCATAAGGTCATCATCATTTATAATTATCAAGAGTAAAGGGACTTAATCATAACACAGCAATTAATTCAGTAGTGGCTCTCTCCTTCTCTATCACACACACACACACACACACACACACACACACATACACACACATACACCGTATACACTCCTTACACACACATACATACAGTCCTTGCACACATACACACACACACACACACACACACTATCACTCAGTCAAAAAAGCAGCATCACTCCACTTTCCCTGTGTCGTGATCCCAGGGAGCCTCACCATCACGATAAGCCAGAGCACGCGTCCTGCCCCTCTCTCTCTCTCTCTCTCTCCCTCCACACCCCATCTCTCCCTCCCTCCCTACACTCCCCACCTCCCTCCCTCCCTACATGCCCCCTCCCCCCATCCCTCTACCTCATGGAGCTAGAATAGGAGGAGGCGGCCCGCGCGTTCATTTGGGTCTCAGTGGAGTGAAGCCAGTCAGGTCCTCAGAAGCCAACGCCTAGTATTGGCAAGAAAGGCTGACCACTCATAGTACCCATACGGTTTACCCATATTCCTCACGATGTTTATTCATTTTTAATTACGGTATGACATGTATTTCGTATTCTTTAATTAATAACATACAATTCACACATCTTTCAATAATATAAATAGAAATTTATAAATTACTGACCTATCACGCTATACCAAATTGGCCACTGAAATGTATAAGTTTTGTATATATTTGTCAACTCTTTACTTTCACTTTGGATGCCAACTTCTTAGTAATTTGTTTGGCCTTATATACATATTTCACCTGCAAATATGATTCAGCAACTGCCTTAATTAACTAATTCAAGTGATTATCAGTCGTACATGTGGCCAGCTAAAGTAGAAAATATGTATTTGTGGGCATAATATATTAACACTGATATTATTATTTTGCTACAATCTACCTTCTCCAAAGTGGTGCTGGACCCTCTTTCCCTAAACAGTTTTTGCTGATGTAATACATATATCAATTACATCATCAGATGGATACACCAAGTTTACTCTGTCTTTAAGTTTTACCAAGGAAAGAATATGTTTATCAGTCTTGTCTGAGTTTAGGGCAACAATGTATGGTTCACAATACAAGGACTTCATTAACATATATATCAAATCCTGCTATATATAAAACTATCTTATTTGTACACTTTGAGAGATAAGACTAACTTGGAATATACATGTATTCCTCTGGCTCTATATTAACAGAATCAGATAATATCCTACTTTTCAGAACAGAGTCATTGATTACCTAAAGAGAAATATTATTTTTAATATTTCTAACACACTTGCTTGACACACTTAAAATTGGAACAGAATCCAATGGTATGCATTTCCTTGGAATAATAGGCATGGCCAAGTAACCGATCATCCTAACTAGGGAAGCAAAATGAATAATGCAATATTTAATGATGCATGTAATGCCAATTACAGTTACACTGAGAAGGATGCCAACTCTTATATTGTAAATATCATGAAGTCGGATAAAGAAAAATAACTGAATTATTGTTGTATATTCAAAACCATGACATTTTCAACCTTAGTGATGGGTTGGTGATGGGTCTCACAAACGTAATCCCTTAATGAACTTCCTAATTGATAAATCGGTCCCTCCCTAAGCAACACACAAACACAGCCGTTTATTAATTTGTTTGGTGACCCTCCCTCACACGTAAACATATTTTACCACACCCAGATTGTACACACACATACACAAGCACACGCACACACACACACACACGCATAGACATACACATGACATACTTTGATAACTGCATAAAAAGGAACTGCTTTACTGTATAATATGTTATTTCTTCACTCTGTCCTGACCACTGAAGATTGAGGTAGTGTTCACCCAAACTGTTTAGTGACAATATATTTCATTGTCTGCAGAGTGTATGAATTAATCACCTTTTGGGTGACATAAGTCATGGCCAGATTAATAATTAAGGAGCGGCTGGCGAGCTTCTTGCCAATCCCAATATGACTGACCTGACCTCACTTTTCTGACCGCGGGTCGTCTCCTCCCATTCTAGCTCCATGCTCTACCTACATACCCCACCTTCCTCCTCCTTATCCCTACACACCCCACCTCCCTCCTCCCTACCGCTGTCCCACCCTCCAAACACCTCCTCTCCCCCTCTGGGCCTCTACCTACACACCCTATATACCTCCATGCACCCACCCCACCTCCCTCAAACCCCTCCAAACCAATACCCCCGACCGTTCTCCCTCCCTCCCTCCCTCCCTCCAAACACCTATCTACCCCCCCCACCACCACCGCCTTTTTCCTTCCCTTCCCTCCATCAACGTAGGGCATCCCCCATCTCCTTCCCCCCCCTCCCTTCCACCCCTAGATTCAGCTCACTTACAATGTATTAATGTTTTTTTTTTATTATTATTAAAGGTGGTAATTTGCCTTGATTCCTCCAAAGTATGCTAGGAGAAAGGTCCAGAAGAGCAAAAATAATATGGTATTCTGTTGCTTGGAATAATTTAGAGGAATCAGTTGCTCCAGATTTACCAATACATAAAATCCCCCTTAATTAAGAGGAGGTAAGCCTTTCTCAGGTATGTTTTTTTTCTATCATGAAATATATTCTGTCACTTTGTATGTACAGTATATTCTATCACCATACACACCATGTATTTCTTATCACTAAATATAACACCACAGGAGAGAACATCACCTACTATACATCAAAGGGTGCCAATATTTTATCTATATATCATAGATAAGGATCTTCTTTGTCAAAAATGGTAAATATCATAGATTTTGTCAATTATTGTCACATTTATTCTCATCTGTCATATCTTTAAGATTCTAACAATTATGAATAAAGTATCGCATCCAAAAGCAGACATTATAGTGAATTATAACTAAGAAAAGTTTTATAATATAATCCTAAATTATTTCAAAGGCCATTAATTAGTCTACGCTTCGGCAAGAGTGAGACGAGGCCCCACGCGGTGTTATAAGATGTGTTCACGAGCTGGTATGTATGTCTGTCTGTCTGTCCCTGGCACCGACGGAGAGTGACAGGAACAGATGATAGAGACAGAAACGGGGGAGGTGGGGGACAGAAGTGGGGGAGCAGGGGGGGGGGCAGAAGGTGGGAGGAGAGACAGAAGCGGGGGAGGTGGGTAGGGGGACAGAAGCTGGAGGAGAGACAGTAGCGGGGGAGGTGGGGGAACAGTTAGTTGGGAGGAGTAGAAGAGGCCAGAAAAGGTGAGAGAAAAGAGCGGAGGTGGAGAGAAAATGGAGTTGAGTTGAGGAAAAGCTGGGATGGAGTGTGTTGTTCCCATCTGCAGGTTGGTCGGTGGCAGCTGAGGTCACGAGATCGGCAGCGGTGGTGGTGGTGGTGATGAGGGAGGAATGGGAGTAGGAGGAGGAGATATAGGGAGGCAGGCTAAGGCACCACCACCACCACCAGCGGTCACCACTACCCACTACTACTACTACTCCTCCTCCTCCACTACCACCAACCAACCACCATCCAGCCAGTCCAGCCAGCCAGTGAGCCAGTCCAGTGCAGTCCTCCCTCCCTCAGTCAGTCGTAGCCCAGCCGTGAGGGGAGCAGCAGCACACACACACGCTCTCTCCCACCCCGTGCACACCCCCTTCCCTGTCTTGTCTGTCGCTCGCTCCCTCATTCGGAACCTCCCACAGTGACGGACTCTTATCTTGTCTCGTCTCCCTGCCCCCACAGTGCATATTTTCCTGGAACCTTGTACACTGAAGGAAAAGTGAGATGTGACATTTCTGTGTGCAGTGTCTGTTTTAGCAACGACGAGGACAACACAGACGGAATCATCTTGTTGCTGCTGCTGCTTCAAGGATAACTTAGTCTTACGGTAAGCGCATGTAACCCCCGCAACTCGTTCTTCTTGGGATCGCTAGTGCCAGGGAGTGGTTTTGCTGCTAACTCTAGAGGCAGGGGTGAAAGTTCAGGATTTTCTTTTTTAGTTTAAAGAATTCTCATAAAAAGAGATAATTTTTTATAATATATCCAGCCACATTGAACGTTATGTTAGTATTTCTTGTTCGTTTTTTAATAATAATAGATCTTTTTGACAATCTCGACGCAGTTATGATAATAAAGATGTTATTTACAGCAGGAAAATTGATATTTTTTACTAACGCAAAATTACACGCGACGTGATGATTACAACACAGTTGCGGACTCCTGGTATTTACAATACATTCTTGAAATAAAGAATGAGTGAAATCATCTTAATATATACGAAGGCAATAAGAAATTCACGTGCATCGCTCGAAAATATGATATAGATTGCGTAAATTATAAAGAGACTACAGAATTGTTTTCTACTGCACGTATTTAATGTGAAAATCACAATATATGTACTGCACGTAGTTTATGGTGTGCGATATGCTGTTAGTCGATAGTTTAATGTTTCATGATCAGGCTCTTGTATAAGTAATAAAAATTCGCGGAGAAAACAATGCGATCAAATTCCCCTCGAAAATACTTCACTCTCCTTATGGAAAATTCGGTCAGGTTAGGTTAGGTTATTCCAGGATGTTATATTCTTCGTTTCTCATTCATAGACATCGGAGGAGCTGGATTTTATCACCATATTTTACTACGATTGTTTTGAGGCCTATTCTTAGTTTATTTCGATCCATTTAGGACGCTTACTTTGTTTGTGAGAGGAACGTGTTCAACTTGAATTACATTTATACTACCATCAGGTTTATTGGATTATATTTCTGATGCCTCCGTTTATTCGCGATCATATTCTCTCTCTCTCTCTCTCTCTCTCTCTCTCTCTCTCTCTCTCTCTCTCTCTCTCTCTCTCTCTCTCTCTCATATGGCTCTGCAGGGGGTTTACAGCCATGAAATCTTTTCACATTCAGTTTGGTTAATATGGGAATGGAAATTGGTAAAGCCTATCGTGACGTAGGAAGCTTGTAATACTAATGAAACTACCTGTGATTGTTGGTGTTGTTATAGCTACGAGTCCTTTCTATATAATCCTTTATAATAATTTGGGGAAATATAGTCACCTGGTGGCAGAAAATATACTGTGATCAGCTTGTATTCGAATTAGTAACACGTTCCGTTTTTTTGATGCCGGAGAGAGTTGTGGTATACAGTTGTAGACATAAATTTAATCCCCCGTCCTCTCCTTCTCTCTCTGCTGCAAAACCATATAGAACGATAATTTTATATTAGATACACAGATATATTATTTACCGATTAATAACGAATAATGTAGAAAATGTATGTGCGCTAATTGTTAAAGAGTTTCATTCACAAGACCTCTCATTACATCCCTTGATTAATAGGTGCTACCAACGCGCTGTTTGTGTGGGACTACATTATGTTTAGATGTTTTATGAACTGGGATTTAAGTGTTTAATCATGTGGTAAATTACGGTACTAAGTGACTGACGGATAGCGTGAGGCTTGAGACGGTAAAAAGAAGTCCGGTATTGGCAAGTCATTATTTTTTCCGAAGCCTAGATATTATGTTTGTTAAAGTGGATTGTAGTTACGATGGTCAATTACTTACAATTTACCGTCTTGGGAATATTACAGGTATAGTACTTGGAAGAGGTTTTGCCCAGGGCGCTCATGAATGCTTAACGTTAATCCCAAATCCATTCTGTAAGCATTGTAGCCTAGAATGTCTCAAGTTGACTTATTAAAGAAAAATAAGGAAGGCGAGCGTTAAGTTGTGTCTTCAGTGTTTGCTCATAGGCCTTAAACCTCTAGACTTTTATCGTGATTTTTAAATAATTAAGTGTCTATTGTTTGTGGACTAGGCCTATCCCCTGTGTATCAGTGTTGCTTCTCGCCGAAAATAGGAGTTGCCTATTCTAGTTACTGAGGAAGTTGCAATGGTATTCAGCTGTTATATTAGACTTCCTTTGGAGAAGATAATGTTTTGCGTCCTACGTGTTAACCTAGTTTTTAAAGTGAGGGGGAATTTCTGTGTCCTCTGACCCTTTAAATTAGGCTATTTAGAGGTGGGCAAGGTCCAGGTATATCCTTGGACCTTGGAGGAGGGGATATTTTTGCGCCTTCTGCATCTCTTTTCAACAACTCAGGCATACAGCGGTAATGTTATGCGCCCTACACCTTCCTTCAAGACACGGAGGCACAGAACTGGGATGTGTTTTATTTTTACGTCTATCTTCTCCCTTCTAAACACAAGCATACAGTAGAGCGGGAATGTTTTGCTTCCTACATATCTTTATTCAATACAGAAGCATTAAGCGGGGTCTTGTTTTGCTTCATACATACTCCTCCCGTCCTTCTCAACACGGAGGCAGAGAGCGTCGTGGTCCTCCATCGCTGTATCAAATTATATCTGCTGACAGTCCGAGAGCAGGCACGCCAGGCAGGAGGATCGAGGGGGACGCCGAAGGGGGCCCCTGGGGAGTCGAGCAGCCTAGCCCCCCTCCTCACCCCATGACCACCACCAGGCCTACTGTAGACTTCCTTCCTCCTCTCTCTCTGCCTCTTCTCTCTTCCTCTCATCAGCGTTTTATAGTTCGTATTTCGGCATTCTCTTATTGTTGTTTCTGCCCTTCTATCATTCATTTCTTATTCTTGATTATTTCTCCCCTCGTGCACCTCTCCTTTCAGTTATCATCCTTGTCTTCTTTCCTTTTATCCTCGTATCTTTTCCTGTTGTTCACCCTCTCCTCATCTTCTTGCTCCTTAAATCTCATCACGCTTCTCTCACAGCTTATTTTAACTTATAAATATATATGTAGTTTCTCCTATCCCTTCTTGTACCCGTTTTTAGTTTCTCTCCTGCTTGTTTATATATCCTCCTCTTTTTACTCTTCATAATTTTTTTACGTCATTTCCCTTTTCTCATTTCCACACATATTCATTCTTTTCCTCTTGACCTTTCCTTTCCTCCGCTTCTAAGAGATGTCGTTCAATATGAGGATGAAGTATGATATCAAAATGCCACTAACAAGGAAATCATGTAAAATTATCTTATTAAGTTCACCATTATGCATACTAAAAAATATGTATAATAATGTTATTGTGACCAGTATACGAGGGGATATCAAATTTATTTATCAGACCGTCGGAACAGTTTGCCTTGAATACGAGATTACAAACTGAGGCGACCGACGTCTCACCCTAGATCTTATAAGTTCTATTTTTATAACGAAAAGAGTTGGGGTGGATGAGCCATGCAGCTTGTACTACTTATTGCGGCTCACGGCTTGCTGTGTGACAAAGAATATAGCACAAGCAGTATTACACCGTCAAAAAACTGAAGGTTGTTATGTGTGGTCTCTCTCTCTCTCTCTCTCTCTCTCTCTCTCTCTCTCTCTCTCTCTCTCTCTCTCTCTCTCTCTCTCTCTCTCTCTCTCTCTCTCTCTCTCTCTCTCTCTCTCTGGTATATTAATATTAATAATTCGTTTTTTGTAGATGGGTATGGCGATGTAGAAACGATACCTGTGGGCAACAGATTCCTCCAAACTATTCCAAGCAACAGGTCACCATTATAATTTGTTAATCTGATCCTGTTTCCTGTCATGTTTTAGAGGAATCAAATCGCTCTAGGCAAGGTACCGGTAGAGGATGGAAGGTAAAGGGAGCAGCAGCAGCAACAGGAACTCTTTCATTGATGTCCCACTTGTTGACTTTGGTCGTTTGGGGGGAAAGAAATGGCGGGGTGAGGGGTAAGGGGAGAAGGGGGGGGGGGAGAGTCTAATTAGAGTTTCTTCTTTCTTCTGTAACTTTAATTAATAATGTGTAAGCAATTCCAATGACATAAATTAACACACAGTCATATAATTTGGGATGTTCACGGTATCCACGGTCAATTTTAACACCGACCGACTCACTACAACGGGACAGACTATGAGGTATTTAAGGGGGTGTGGGAATAGGGGGACAGGCTTGGGGGTGTTTTGGGGGGTTAGGGGGTGCAGGAGTAGGGGGACAGGTTTTCTACCCACCCTAAGCCTGTCCCCCTCTTTCCGCACCCCCCCATGCCTGTCCCCTATTCCCACACCCCCTTAATAGCAGTGTTGGTCTTGTTAATGTATTGGAAGGCTGCCGATTCCTCCTAACTATGCCAGAAAACAGACACCCTCAGTGGTCCTAATAGGGAATATGTTGTTTCGTGGCATAGTCAGGAGGAATCAAAGAACCCTCCAATTCACCAACAAAAAAATTCCACTCCAGTGTGATTCCGCCAACCCCCCAAAATTTCCCCTTTAACACAATGACACCCTCATCTATTCTCGATCTTGCTCTTAACATTAGGCTATACCGCGGCTGCCTTCCGGAACCGTTCATGTCGTGCCTCGGAGTGGTTATCAGTGCAGGGATAGCCTAATGCCATAGTAGCCTAGCCTAACCACTACCACTACCACGACTAGGCTACCACCACCACCGCACATGGTCTGCTGCTGCTCACTAATTTACGGCGGCTCTTGTACTTGTGATGTAATCCAATAAAAACACGGATGACTTGGTGCTTTTTAGTTTTTCTCACGTGTGTTATTGTTTTCCCCAGCGTTTTTGCATTTTATCCTTGTTGTTGTTATTATTTTGAGCGTGCGTAATACAGAGCTGCGCCACACATAGGTACGTAGACCCTTGATTCCTTCCTTCTGCGCATAACCAAACTAATTAATGGAAATTATAATGAAGTAATAATAGCAGCTACTCTATCTGTACTCAAATCGCAAAGTCGGCATCAATGTTTATTTCTCATCCGGGGAATATATAAAAAAAGGAAAAAATTTTGTGTACCGGGTATCTAAATCTAGAATATAAAAATTAAAATGAAACCTATATGATAGAACTATATATTATTATCTCCAGGAATAAAAGAAGAAGAAAAATAAAACAATTGTACTTAGCATCCTCCTCCTTCTCCTCCTTCTTCTTCTCTGTCAGACAACACAAGGGTACTCATTAATTAATTCTTACCGTCCAAGTGGTTGAAAGTAAATGGCTGTGTTTCCGGCGGGACGAGATGCGGCCCTAAATATTACAGAACGGATATGATTGTTGTACGTAGGTTGTATTGTATTGTAAATGCGGGACTGTTCCTGTTTTAATTATTATGGGACCCTGTGATGTAGTAAAAAAAAAGAAAATTGGAGATAAATGAAGTCCTTCAAATATTGCCACGAAACACCACTTATAGTATATTATGGAAGGAGTATGTTTCCTTGCATGGTCAGGAGGAATCAGCAGCCTCCAGTAGTTTTCATACACGATCACAGGGTCCATAATTAATAGAAGGTATGTTGACGGAATATGACTCATTCGTACTGTACTGAAAGAAAATATATGTAGCCTACTATGAGCGTGATTTCTATAAACATTTATTATTAGCGATATTTGTGCTTGTCAGTCGTTAAATTAAGCCAATGAAATAAATATACTAGAAATATCGTCGTTAGTTTGAATTTTTTTTTCTTTACTCGGCAGCTGATAAGAAAATAGATGATCGTGCAGTTTAAGAACACATTTTATATTGCCAGCACATGTTAACTCGTTTCATTAGAATATTTATTTAATTTGTTATTCGTTATAATGGATAGAGGTTTGTTAGTTTGAATTATTTTTCTTCTATAGCTCAGCAGCAGATCAGGAAACAGATAAAAACGCAATTTGAGAACAAGTATATTAGTATATAAATTATAATCATCACTTTCACATTAACTCTTTTCTTTCTGGTGATTTGTTTGGTTCTTAATTAATTAAGCGAACAGTATACTTATGGTATATTGGAGTGCCTTGATTCCTCCAAAATATGCCAAGAAACAGGACCAGATGAACAGAAATTATGGGGGCCTGTTTGTGTTGCTTGGAATAGTTTGAAGGAATCAGTTGCTCCATATTTACCAGCGCTACTGTGTGTGTGTGTGTGTGTGTGTGTGTGTGTAGCGCTGGGCAGACAGATGTGTCATTTATTGCGTTGTAGGCTGTGTGTGCTACTCCGTATTAAATATGAATGTAAAATGCATGATATATACACGTACTGCATGGGAGAGAAAATTATATTGGACCATACACCCTCGGGGGCAACGCACCCTGTGGCCCCCCCAAGAGAGAGAGAGAGAGAGAGAGAGAGAGAGAGAGAGAGAGAGAGAGGCGCTGTACAGTAATTTAGGCCTTTTCCTTTTTACTTCACCCCTTTCTTCCTTCCTTTCTTTCATATTCCCTTACATGCATCTCCTCCTCCTCTTTCTCCTCCTTCTCAGTCTTTAATCAAATAGTGTCGCCAGGTTGAGCAAATGCTGTTTCTCTGACGGTAGCCTAGCCTATGCCTTCACTTCTCGTGGCCTGGGTGTAGCCTAGTGTAGTGTACTGTAGGCTATATCGACCTTTCTTCCATTTCTTCACTGCCTCCCATTAGCAGCGTGTGTTCATCTAGAGACAAAATACCATCGTCAACTCTCACTGTAATTACCGCTTGGTGTTCCGTTTCGGTGATAATGATTCGTGAAGTTGGTGATATGTATTCATGAAGGATTTCCGCCATTATCCTGATGTTGATGGATAATGTTTGTCACTGATGAATTTATTGTGCTGCTAATTATTCATGACCGTCGCTGTAAACAGTAGGGAGTGCTTGATAAGAGATTTCATGAATATTGCGATGATATAATAGAAAGTAATTCCAATGTAAAGTTTCAATTATTGTCGAGATAAAATTTTCATGGTGCTTATCTTAATGATAATAATAATTAAAATTTCACGATAAAGTTGCAAGGAATTTCAGGATAAAACTGTATAGATCCTTTTGTTGGTTCATTTCCTAAAGATTTTAATTAAAATTTCGCGGTAAAGTTTCAATAAATTTCGCGATAAAGTTTTATTCAATAGGGTCCTATATTGTTTTATATTACAGTAATTAATGCTTATAAATGTTGGCGGTAATTATATATGTTCTCATTTTCATTATCTATTATGGCATTGCTGTTATTATTATTATTAAATTTATTATTATTATTACTATTATTATTGGCAGTAGCAAAGTACAAGTACAGAGTTGGTAAATCTGGAGCAACTGATTCCTCCAAACTATTCCAAACAACAGAACACCATTATATTTGTTCATCTGGTCCCGTTTCCTGGTATACAATGGAGGAATCAAGGCACTTCAATGTAACAAAAGTGAATTAGGCTACCCCCTTACGCCACATAGCCTATACATACATGCACCCTTCCTAAGTCGCATCCAAATTCCCATCCTAGATCTCTCTCTCTCTCTCTCTCTCTCTCTCTCTCTCTCTCTCTCTCTCTCTCTCTCTCTCTCTCTCTGGGGTGTCTGTGTTGCCTTGGTATAATGTATGTATCAGACTAACTAAAAAAATTAATGGGCTTTTATAATGTATAATATAAAAAGCAAATTATTCCTTTACAATTTTACAATTTTTGTATATTAGATTTTGTATATTGGATTTTGTATATTGGATATTATTCCTTCACAGTATGTATGTCAGGAAACAGAACTAGATGAGCAAATATAATGGTGACCTGTTGCTTGGAATTGTTTGGAGAAATCAGTTGTTCCAGATTTACTAACACTGAACACTGAACGGGAGGAGAGTTTTGACCACGACTATATCGACTTTGCACCCTACCAACCCACCCACAGGAAGACGGGAGGAGAGTTTTGACCACGACTGTATAGAAATCTCACCTCACCCCGACCCCAACACAATATAAGACTGTAGGAAAGTTCTATTCACGACTGTTTAGAAATTTCACCCACCTACAAGAAGATGGGAGGAGAGTTTTAGCTTAGACTGTACAGACATTTTTCCCTTCCCCACCTACTAAAAAGAAGATGGGAGGAGAGTTTTAGCTTAGGCTAGACTGTATATAAATTCTCCCCTTCCCCACCTACAAGGAGAAGATGGTAGGAGAGTTTAGGTGTAGACTATAAGGCTGTACTCAGATTACACACGCCCCTTCTATCATCATAATAATTTGTCTACAGCACCGCCGCCTCACCTGTAACATGCCACCCCCGCAACAAGTGTAGGCAACGTGGGTGTGTATGTGTGTGTTTCCTCCGTTCTCCTGTGTGTGTGTTTGCTCGCTCCATTCCCCTGTGTGTTTGTGTGTGTTTGCTCCATTCCCCTGTGTGTGTGTGTGTGTGTATGTCTGTGTGTGTGTATACGAAACAGAGGGCTCATTAAAATGTTACTTAATGAGCCATGTGTTTCGTGACTTAGTTTGGAGGAATCGGAGACCTTCCAATACACCAAAAGAGAATCTCCTCTTAATACCAGGCTAAGTCATCACAACTCACATCACACTTATATTATGCAACAACATAAATATTCATGATCTGGACATTAATTAAAGGGACACTTAGAGAGAGAGAGAGAGAGAGAGAGAGAGAGAGAGAGAGAGAGAGAGAGAGAGAGAGAGAGAGAGAGAGAGAGTGAGTGAGTACTTTTTGTGTATATTGGAACGCCTTGATTCCTCCAAAGTATGCCAGGAAACAGGACCAGATGAACGAAAACAAAAAGTGTCTTGTTGCTTGGAATAGTTTGGAGGTATCAATCAGATGCTCCGAAGTTATCAATACTATTAGTTAATGTAGCTTAATAGGCTATACAACTTGCGGACACCAACGTCGGACGATTTAACACGTCAAGAAAAACCACCGAACCGTCGTCTAAGGGTTAAATACACGTCCTGGTGTCCGGTTACGGGGAAGTGAGGGTCGCGTTACAGCAGGTTACATGTAGGAGGAGGGAGCCACGACACAGACATCTCATTCACTATTTATTATCGTCTCGCACATCACGCCGCCTCGCCACAACCAACCAACCAACCAACCAACGGGGCCCATAAGTTTTATCTCACTGAGGAGAACGTGGCCAGATGAAATGCGTGTGTGGTGTTGTTGGTTGGTTGATGCATGGTATCTATCGTCGTCGTGTCGTATGTACCGTGGGTGATTTACAGTGTCGTACGTACACACATGATGATATACACTGTTAGATTAAATGTAAGGTTGGCCCACAGGAATTTTTAAACAGGTTATAATTATGGAAAGAGAAGTAATTATTTTGAAAGTACTGCAATGCATTAATGGTCTACCAAGTGAGTGACTCTGTGATTAGCAAAACAACAATACTAATAATAATGTTGTAGTGCAGTTACGTAGTCTTATATTTTTTATCTTTTATGTTGTGAACCTCGAAAACAATAGCGTGTGTATTATTCTTGTGGCTAATAATAGTTAGATATAAACCGGTAATACTTAAAACCACTGAATCATACCGTCGGATCCTTATTAGATTATTATTCGATAGAGCGGATCTGTTTGTCTGGTTGTTTATTAGTTAAGAGCTTTTTCCAAGTGGTTGAGGTTGAAAAATTCTGATGTGTCTGTGTAGGCTGTGTGTACTGTATGTATGTATGTCACGCCTACTTGACTTCACCCGACGCAGGCTTTACTACCGACTCATTCCAAGGGTTTTATTCTTATTTTAATTTATCATTAAGAACTTCAGATCGTGACACTTTCTCGGGGCTCCGCGTGTCAAGGTATTCTTCCCGTTGATCCTGGTATAGTTTTCGTGTGTGTGTTCGTGTGAGTTCGGTCGTATTTTGTAGCAGCATGTGTTCGTGCAAAAAAGATCACATAATATTATCTAGGTGGTCTCGGTTCGTGTCGCTGTAAAGACCATCTATGTGACTGCGATAATGTGTGTGTTCATGTGGCACTTTATGTATGTTGAGGCAGTGTAACTATGTAGGTTGTGTGTGTGTTATGCTTTGCTATGTAGGTTGTGCTATGATGTGTATGTGTTGTGTGTACATTGGTTAGTATCTTTTTAACATACATGATTTTATTGACAGGTGTTGAGTGTGACCTTGGATTACACACACGTGTGATTCCATATTACCGGTAATTTTCAGTGATTGCGTTTCATGGACCCTTAGGCTATATACTTGTCGGCAGTGTATAGGCTAAAGTTTCATATGATGTCGTATTTAGACACACAAAAAGTTAGTGGTACCGTTTATAATTTTTCATATGATATCGTATTTAGACACAAAATCAGTTAGTGGTACCGTATATAATTTTTCATATGATATCGTATTTTATTGTACACTATCAGTAAGTGGTATCTATAAAGTGTTCATATGACTGAAGGGTCCGGGAGTGATTATCAGTCTACTTTACTAAATAATCTCAGCATGCATGTGGGATAAGGCAAGAATCAATGTTATCATGAAAATATATTAAGAGAAGCGTGCAGTGCAATATACTGTACCTAACCTAATTATTCCTTGTTTATATAATGTTGTCGGAAACGAACACGAATGACATAAATAACCAAAACATTATTAATTTCACTGAACCTCTACACAGTGTTGGTAAATCTGTGGAGCTAACAATTCCTCCAAACTATATATTTTTTAGCAACATTCCACCAATTACCATTACTTTTGTTAATCTGGTCCTGTTTCCTGGCTTAATTTGGAGTAATCAAAGTGCTCTAATGTACCAAAAGTAAGGACCCCATGATGTAGTCAGAAGAAATGTACCATATATTAGAGAGTCCTTCAAACATTACCACGAAACACCACCTACATTAAAGGAGCTTGTTTTGTGGCATAGTCAGGAGGAATTAGAAGCCACCAGGTCACATACACACACCATCACATGCAGTTTCCCGTAAGAATTGTACATACATACATACATACATGTGCTTGGACAAACTATAATATAATGTCAGGCGATTTGAAAATGTCACTCTGTCGGATACGGGTTAATGATGTCTATTATCAGGATACCGTGTGGGAAGGCACTTTATGGACGCATATATAATGTCACTCAGACCTTTGCTTGACTTGACGCCGTGTAAAAACTGGAAAGGCTTGCCAAAAAAAAAAAAAAATGGAAACGGTGTAGTGGTGGATGGTTGGTTGGTTGGTTCCTGAATGTGTTTGTGGTGTCCTGTCTATTCTTACTTGTATATACTGTGAGGTGATAGTGGTGTTAATTAAGGATAGACTCTCTTGTTAGGTGAATTGGAAGGTCTCTGCTGATTCTTTTAAACTATGTCCCCCCAAAACAACAGATCCCATATTATATACTGTAGTACCATTGAGGGTGTCTGTTGAATCTGTTTCATGGTATAGTTAGGAGGAATCAGTAGCCTTCCAATTCACCAACAAGAGAATCTCCCTTTCATAAAAAAAAAAGGGTGTGGGTGAATGACGAAAGTGATGGATGGATGAATGGAAGGGATGATATTGTTGAGGTAAGGATGGATGAGGTAAGGGTGGTAGTAGTAGTAGGCTATGAGGAGAAGGAGGAGGAGGAGGAGGTTCTCAAATGGATGAATGATGGATGGAAGGATGTGAATGTAAGTATGGAGGAGGGAAGGTCAGGGGAGGGAAGGATCTTATAGGTAGATAAATGTAGTGAAGTGAAGGAGAGGAGAGGAGGGGAGAGGAGAGAAGAGAAGGGGAGAGGAGAGGAGGGGTAGTAGTAGTAGTGTCACCTGACCTTTTATACAAGCACCACCCGTCCAGACCCCTTACCCCTCCCCCCCACCACACACACACACACCTCCTCCGCTCTAACCATAACCTCGGCCAGTGTGGTGTTGGTGATCAGTGGTGATGGTAGTAGTGGTAGTTGTTGCGGCTGGTGGTAATGGTAGTGGTGGTACTGGTGATGAATGGTAAGGACTGACTGATTGACTCGTGATCACCCGTGTTTGTAAGTACTTTATAATTATCTTTCTTGGTTTTGGTGATGAATTTTTTGGGATTATTTTATGGCTAACGTGCAGACGATTTTATTCAGTTTAGAAAATCCACTTTTAACATGAGGGAGATGTATATAGGTCCTATTATAGTCTCTTTAATTAATCTTTCCACAGCCTAATGATGATAAACTAATTTTTTTTTTTTTTTGGTTGGTGTATGTGTGTGGGACTTAACGCGAGACGATATGATCCAACAGAGAGAAACTCAAGAAAATGGGTTGGTTATTAAGTGTCTTGGTGTGGGTTATTATTAGTGACTGTGTGTGATTGATTTATGAAGCGACTATGCACGTGGCTTGTTGCAGATCTTCTTATCTGTAGTTGGCCTGATTTTGAGATGTTTTTCAGCACTCAACATTCATCTTTGTTCCAAGTATATAATTATTACAGCCTACGACTTCTTATACGGTACCTTATAATCATGACATTTTTTTGTTTTGTTATTGGTGTCAAATGCTCGACTTGGTGTTTATTATTTATTATT
This sequence comes from Petrolisthes manimaculis, assembly GCA_034508575.1. Taxonomy (NCBI): domain Eukaryota; kingdom Metazoa; phylum Arthropoda; class Malacostraca; order Decapoda; family Porcellanidae; genus Petrolisthes; species Petrolisthes manimaculis. The sequence goes on from JAWZYT010005341.1 coordinate 61,262, forward strand.
ATTATTTTATTATCATGTCCACATTAGATTTTCCATCATTTTATATATACGGTATAATTAATGCTGCATATTTTCTTTCTATGTAGTTCGATATATATATAATTTGCGTCATACCAATTTATCATGTTTAGTCTCGAAATATGTCAAGTGAAGTGAGTTTCCACTACACCATAACTGTCAGACGTGTGAGGATTAGGGTGATATATTATTAATACCGTTCACGTTTCAACCTAACTTAACCCAATATGACCTAACTCTCTGACGTCTTAAGAATTCGGGTGATATATTACGTATTCCTTTCACGTTTCAACCAAACTTAACCTAACCTGCCTGACGTCTTAAAAATTCAGGTGATATGATATTATTTCGTCTTCCGTTTACGTTTCAACCTAACCAAACCTAACTCTCTGACGTTTTAAGAATTTGGCTGATATATTACGTATTCCGTTTACGTTTCAATACACCGCAAGCAGGAGAGAGTTTGTTTGTCCGTCCGAGGTAGCCTAGGTTAGTGTGTTGCTACTTTATCCACGCCATGAACTAAGAGGGTTAATATTATGGTGTTGATATATATGGATATAAAGTGGAAATGAGATATTTTTTTAGGGGGAGTGAAATGAAAAAAATGGTATAATGTTGATTCATTAATTTTACATGTACCTTATAGGATACACAATCTGTCATTACCGATTCTAGTGCGACATAAAGTAGCCTATACAACCTCAGAAATAAGTTACATGAGCCGTGATAAAAATGACGGATGTGCAAGTTGTCTTTCCATTCTCCAGTTCCCAGACAGACCCCTCCCTTCCTTGCCCTTCCATGCCCCTCCCTTTCGTCCACCCCTGTCCATGTCCCTCCCTTTCTCCTCCCCTGCCCCTCCATCTCTTCCCGTCCCTCTGTCCGTCGCCTCACAGCTGTCCGCACCAAGACCTCCGTAAATTTGCCGTTTTTCGCAAATAGAGAGCTGGGGTGAGGGTGAGGGTAGGGGGAGAGGAGGCGAAAATAGCCTTTACTGGCCACACCTTGCCTCGTCCAGTGTTGTTCCCTCGACAACTGAAGTATCTCTCTCTCTCTCTCTCTCTCTCTCTCTCTCTCTCTCTCTCTCTCTCTCTCTCTCTCTCTCTCTGTTAAAAGAAAGGGACTGAGGACCGTAGTTTTAAAAAAATTGTGGGCCCTTACTGGAGCTCTATGAACCCTCCAAATAATCCAGGCCACGGAACCCTTCAGAATTTCTAATAGATAATCTGTTGCCTGGAGTAGTTTGGAGAATTCATAGAGCTCCAGTAAAGGCCCTCAAATATTCTAAAACTACGGGCCTGAGCTTTTAAAAAACAGTAGCATAAGTGACAGTGAGAGGGTTGGCTAAAAAACATAAACATAAAATTAGACCACTAGTATAAATGGGTGTTTGTTTGTTTACTGCCACGAAAATATGATGCCGTATAATATTATATCGTATTTCAGATAAAATAACAAACAAACAAACAACCTGCAATTTGCCTCGTGGACTCTCTAATATCAATATAATCTTATATATCAACAACATCACAAATAATTACCATCTCATCATTATCTAGGCCATTGATTGATTTTTATCGATATATCAACTATAGGACATTGAAATAAGGTTAGAGCTCTATATATATACCATTTCTTATGTGTATTATTAATTACATGTATATTTATTTTTGATAATGCAGTTTATCATATATACTTATTACTGATATATATAGTGTTTATTATATTATACGGTATATTTCTGATAGGATATGCTATTTATCACATATATACATCTCTCTGACATACAATTTATTATAGGTCTGTATATTTATTTCATTTATGCTATTTATTATCATTATTAATTTTGCTATATGATACGTTATTTACCTGTGTGTGTATTAATAGTGATGGATGAATTATTATTAAGGGAGGAAATATTGTGTTGGTAAATCTGGAGCAACTCAATCCTCCAAACTATTCCAAGCAACAGAACACCATTAATTTTGTTCATCTGGTCCTGTTTCCTGATATATAAAGAAGGAATCAAGGCACTCCAATGTAACAGAAGTGAATTAATTACTCCCTTAAACTGACTTGTCCCCACAAAAAAGGGTTAAGTTATGGATGTACAGTTGAACACAAAATAAAGTTACTCTCCATAGATAAGAGAAACCTTTAGGGAAGTATTTTATAGGCTAATTGTTGTGGGCAAACTGGAGCACACGTAGCCCTCCAAAATATATCGTAAAACACGTCTCTACAGTTTTATGAGGAGGGATTCAATTGTTGCTTGGGATATTTTGGAGGAATCAAGAGCCCCCAAAATATCCTTACGGTAGGTTACTTCCCTTAATTAATTAAACGCATGATAACTGAACACTGAAACACTTAATTCCTTCAAAAGTATGTCAGGAAACAGGACCAAGATGAACCAAAATATAAATATAAATATATATATATATATTGTTGTCCTGTTTGTTGCCTGGAGTAAGTAGTTTGGAGGAATCGGTTACTCCAGATTTTCCAACCCTGTGCCCTTACTAAAACAGCCCTTCATATCCCCCCACCTCCCTCTCCCCCCTCCGCACCCCCACCCTATCCCCCCACCTCGCCCCCCACCCCGCCCCCCACCCCATCCCCCCATCTCGGTCCCGGAATAGAGAGACTCGTGCAACAAATGCAACACGACATTAGCAAAACAAACATGGCGGCCGGTTGTAACTTCCGTCCGCCATCTCGAGTCGACCGGCTGTGGGGGGTGGGGGGCGGAAGGGGGAGGGAGCGGATATCAGGGGTTGTGAGGGGGAGGGGATACGGGAGTGGGTGGAAGGGGAATGCTTGTAGTGGGGTAGGGGGGGGTGGAGTAAAGGGGGGGTATGCGTGGAGTGGAGGGGAACAAGCAGTAGTAAGGGGTGGAGGGAGTGGTGGGGGGGGGGGGGCAACACTTCTGGACGACCGGCGGGTGGGTTGGATAAGAGGAAGGAGGGTGTGTGTGTGTGTGAAGGGGAATGGGAGGGGGGGGGGAGGTGTAGCAGCACGCGCGCCTCACAACCACCACCACCACCACCACGTGTTACTCAGAACCAGAAGGACACAGGGACTCGCGCATATCCCAGCCGTATGTATGTGTGTATGTGTGTACAGTCACGAGAACTAATCAGTATACAGCTTGGGTTGAACCTTTGAACAGTCCATCACCAATTATTCACTAACAAACTCATTCCAATGGAGATCTTATTTTGTATTTATTTATTTACTATCTATGTTTAGGTATTGGAAGCACATCCTTAATACTTATTAGTGTTCTGTTCGTGGCTGTACCTTCCTCACCACAAAGAACATTTTATTGGCCACATAAAGTGACGAGAACACGTTTCCTTTCCTGGGGGACGTTGTGGGGGAGGGGGACGTTTTGGGGGGAGGGGGAGTTATAGGGTAGAAGTGGGTCTGTCTATATTGGCTATATGGCTCTTGCGTTTGTGTGACTGTTGGCTGTTTGGCTGTGTGAGGATGTCTGGCTGTGTGGGGCTGTATGGATGTGTTGTGTCTGTTTGCTGTATGGCTGTGTAACTCTTGGCTGTGTTATCTGTGTCAGTTCTGTATGGTTGTGTTAGGTTTGTGGCTGTATGGCTGTTTTAGATCGGTGTCTGTGTGTTCTCTATATAGGCTGTTTGTGGAATTATATTGGTTTGAGTGATCGTCTTATCTCACAATATTGTATTAAGTATGGAACCCTGTGGTCGGTAATGATACCTGGTGGCTCCTGATTACTCCTGACTTTGCCACGAAACAAGCTCCTGTAATGTAGGTGTGTGTGTTTCGTGACAATGTTTAAAGGACTCGCTAACCTCGAATTTTCTTTCACTGGGGCGTTAAATAAAAGTATGGTTCTGACTGCTATAGTGAGGAGGGATGTTAATTTATCTTCTAATTTTTTCAGCTTAATTATTTGATTGTGTATTGTTTAAAAAAAAAAAAAATAAGATGTATTGTTTAAAAAAAAAATAATAAATAAGATGTAACAGCCCTTGAAATTTGTCCAAGCATTTTGTGTGAGATATTAACTCTTGGTTGTGAGTATGTGTGTGTGTGTATGTTCTTGCCGTCGTGTGTGTGTGTGTATGAGAGAGCCTCGTCCCTCTCCCTTGTGTGATTCTCCCAGGGGAATAGTATGGGCGGTGGCTCCCTCTGTATCCCCCTGCTTCCCCTTGCTCCTTCCCCATCTTCCTCCTATATACATACATTATTACATTCATCTTTGAGGGACCCTGTGTTGTAGTCGAGAATATTGCCACGAAACAAAGCCTATAAGAAAGGAGCTAGTTTCGTGGCATGGTTAGGTGGAATCAGAAGCCTCCATTTTTTTTTATACACGATTACAGGGTCCTTAATTGATTTTGTGATGTTCATTAGTTCTTCTTAAAACCCTATATAGCACGAAGGGGGTTAAACTATTTATTTATCGTTTAAGCGTTCGTTGAAATATATTGTGTATTACGTAGTGACTGATCAACATTTCCTGTGCTTTATTTATTCTTTCTCCGTCGCCATATTTAATTTCTTTACCTTCGTCTATTACTTTTCACTTTCCTTCCTTTTCCTCTCCTTATTTCTCATCTAAACAGTCAACCTTCCTTTCTTGTTTCTCCCTTCCCGTTACCTTCTTTCCTTTTTCCCTCCCACCCGCTACTGCTGTCCTTTCCTTTCCCTTTTCCCTTCCACCTCTCCTATATCTCCCTCCATCCCTCCCTCCCTCCCTCCCTCTCCTGCGCCCCACTTCCTTCCCTCCCTCCCTCCCCCACCCCTCCTTTGGGAAACTTGTGGGTTGCGTCTCTAAGCCAGTGGTAGAATGTATAAATGAAAAACCCCTCCTTCCCTTCCTCCCCCCCTCCCCCCTTTTTTCGTGCCCCTACCCTCCATTTTTCTTGTGAGGGCATTATGTGTCCCGTGCCGGCTGTCCCCCACCCCCCCACCCCCACACAATCCTTCGCCCCTCCCTTCCCCACCCCCTCCATTACCAAGTCTGTTGTCACCATTCACAGGAATTTATATTTTATTTTACTTTTTATTGTTATATTTTATTTTGCTTTATTTCATTTATTTTTACTTTACTTTATATTATTTTATTTTATTCTATTTTATTATTTTTTTGTTTTTGCTTTTTGGAAGGCAGCCTCGTTTATTCTACGTATTTTTCTGGGAACTGAATCTTACAAAACAATTCCATTCCACACCTACTCCTTCCTCTCCTCCTTCCATAAGTACAATACAGTCACGATACATAATAAGTAAGTATTCAGGTTTACTTCGAACTGCAAGATGGAGTATTAATTTAAGGGAGAAGTTTAAAAGTTTTGATAATTCTGGAGCAACTGAATCCTCCAAACTATTCCAAGCAACAGAACACCAATATTTTTGCTCTTCTGATCCTGTTTCCTAACATACTTTGGAGGAATCAAGGCACTCCAATGTACCATAAAAGAATCACTACCTTAAACGAGTTCCTGTAAGCATGAGACAGGATAAGTAAGTGTTATAATGATTGCTTCACTGGAAATATAAAAATGTCAGATGATTCTAAACTTACAACAACAAAACCTGGATACGTATTATGGCACGTGACTGTACATTACCCCCTCTCCCCCTCACTGATCCTACCACTCCCCTGCCCCCCCTGCCCCTCCTGCCCCACTCCCTTGCCCCCCACCCATAGACTGGACTTTAAAAGGGCCAGGTGATGGAAAAGTGTGTGTGCTGTGTGGGTGTAAAGAAAATAGGAATGGTGGGTGTAGGTGTGATGTTGGGTGTAGATAGCGTCAATGTTGGGTGTACAAGTGTGGGTGTAGTGATCGGTGTTGTGTGGATAGTGGTGTGTGTGTGTGTGTGTGTGTGTTTTGAGTGTGGTGTGTGTGTGAGTGTAAGTGTGGTGTGTGTGTGAGTGTAATATGTGTGTTTTGAGTGTAGTGTGGTGTAGTGTCGAGGCATATGTGTGTTGTGTATAGTGCAAGGTGTGGTGTGGATGGAGTTGTGTGTATGTAGGTGTATATAGTGTTCATGGGTGTGGTGTAGTGTGTGGGTTTACTCTCTTAGGGAAGTATTGGGTGGAAAGTGTGACAGTGGGTGGAGTAAAGTGTTGTGTGTGGGTTGAGGGAATGGAGCTTGTGTGTGTGTGTGTGTGTGTGTGTGTGTGTGTGTGTGTGTGTGTGTGTGTGTGTGTGTGTAGAGGAGAAAGAGGCGTGGGTTAGAATCAGAATAAGAATCAGAATCAAATGTTTATCCTACACTTTACAATGTTTATTTTTTACTAACGACAACTTATAATAGCATCTCACTTCTCTCTTAACTTCGCTACTTAAAACGCAAGATCGAATGTGTGAATTCCCTTAGAAAGAACTCTAATATATATACCTATGAGATTTTATTTAACCCATTCTGTCGTGCATCTGGCCTTTGGGTATGAAAAGGTAAAATGATTCACATAATTTTGGGTCTGCAGTTTAGATAAGAAAGAGTGTGTCAGAACTCAGTATCAATATTGTTTTTTATTTTAGTTGGAGGCGATGGTAGTTAAATTCTGAAATATATACCGGTACTATATATAGACTGTGATCTCCCAATTTACTAAGTATTAATTTGTGTTACATAAAAGTTCTTCTGTAAACAAACACAGATCGAAAACAAAATACCCATAATTATTGACAAGGTAATAACTTCTCGCTTCTGTTGTTTCAGTGAGACGTCGAATGAAAAACAAAACAAAACAAAAACAAACGAAAAAGCGGAAGTGACGCATCGTTGATTCTGACCTGCTGTAATAATATTGTCTGTGTGTGTTTTTTTTTTTTTTTTTTTTTTTTTTTGCTTGATATAATATAATAGGTTGACCATTACACAGTCCAAATTAACCCCCGTTCCAGCAGCCATTCAATCAGTAGCTTATAGTGTTGTACATCTAAATAATTTGGTGTTTACATTTTCAGCTCAGGCCTCAACACATGCACCAACACCATCATATCTTCTCTCACTCTCACTCACTCCTCTCCATCAACACCTTCTCTCTTCCTCCACCACCAACACCCATCCTTTCTCTCCCCTCCATTCCATCTCTCACTCCCTCCTCTCCATCAACACCTCTTTTCCTCCCTCCTCTCCCTCCTCTCCACCATCAACACCTCTCCCTCCACCACCATCATCCCTCCTCTCTCTCCACCATCATAACCCCTCCTCTCCTTCACCTCCATCACCTCCAACATCATCACCCCTCCTCTCCTCTCCCTCCCTCCCTCTTTCCCTCACTCCCTCTCTCATCATCATCATCTCGTGGCTGACTGGAATCTCGGCTATTTTAATAAACCGAATAATTTGGCGCTTTCAAACCCCTGGTGGTGATGACTTGCAACTCCAGCCCCACAGTGGTGTAATTTACTGTGTTGATTTGGTACTCGCAGTTTGTTACGAGAGAGAGAGATAGATAGAGAGAGAGAGAGAGAGAGAAAGAGAGAGATAGAGAGAGAGAGAGAGATATCATCATATATTGTATGATCAGATTTACTTTCCTATTAATTTGTCTCGTGTGTGTGTGTGTAAATAGAACAGTCACACACAGTCAGTCATTCTCACATGTACCAGGGATGTCGTCAGTCTTGATGTATGTATGTATGTATGTATATGTACAGTCACAAACTAATGATAAGCATCCAAATCTTGTTAAAGTTTCGAATCATTTGACATACCAGTGAACCAATTATTACAACTCTTATCTTGGTTTCTACTTACTGAAGCTCGTTTAATATTCCATCAGGTGATTCGAAGCAGATCCGGATACATAGGGGGTAATTCACTTTTGTCACAATGGAGCTCCTCGAATACTCCAAAATATGCCAGAAAACGGGACCAAACGAACAATAATAATGGTATCCTGTTGCCTGGAATAGTTTGGAGGAATTATTTGATTCAGATTTGCCTTAAGTTTCCAAAGGGTGAATGAGAACTGTATATAATTATGTGTGGATGAGACTTTTACATCTGACTGTACTATTAATTCGGTATAAATATTTTTGCATTGTGCGTGACCTGACATATTACTTAATAAAAATTTTCTCTCTCTCTTCTTCCCTCTTCTATTTTTTTTTTGTACCGGTACCTTACTTATTACTTTGTTTTTATTCTCTTCTTTTCTATTTTTTAATTCTTTCTTTTCGTATCGTGCTTATTATTCTATTTATATTCTCTTCTCTTCTTTTTGTTCTCTTTTAATTCTTTCTTTTTGTATGTCATCTCTTCTTCCTTTTCTTCATTGTTACTGGGCACTTAATATTCTGTTTATACTCTCTTATGTGTGTGTGTGTATTTTTTTTTTTTTAATGTATCGTCAAACTGGGAGGCATTATTTACTCTGTTTCACGGCCCAGTAGTCACTAATTGTGTGCCGCGTCGTTGAGTAAGGGGCCGCTCTTTATTACCTTGTGGTCTCCGGCGTAACCAAAAACAAAATTATATTAAGGGACCCTGTGTGTGATGTAGTCAGAAAATTGGAGGTAAATGAGTCCTTCAAATATTGCCACGAAACACACACACACACACAACTACCCCTCTTCTCTGACCCCCCCCCACCCCTCATCATTCCCCTTCCTTCCATCCCATCCCACCCCTACCTAACCTATATCCTTCACCCAACTCCGAACCCCACATACACCCCCCTCCCCCCACCTATACCTCTCATCTTCTCTGTCCCCTCCCTCCACCTATACCCCTCCTTTACTCGACCCCCCAACGCCCCTCCACCTTCCCCCTCCTTTTCTCGGCCCCTCAACGCCCCCCTAACAGTATATCCCTCCATTTCTCGGCCCCCCTCCCCACTAACCCCCCCCCCCCCTAACCCCCTCTCCTCGGACATCACAGCGACAATGACTGAGCTGAGAGAAACCCCTTCGCATAATCCACAAAGAATAATGTATGACGATAAATCCGCGAATCGGGCGTGGAGATGACGGGGGGAGCAGGAGGGGGGGGGGGGGCAGGGGGGATTGAGGGGGGAGAATGGCGGTGGGATTAGCTTGTAGGCCTATGGTGAGGGAGGAGGGAGGGATAAGGGTGGGAGAGAGAGAAGGGGAAGAGGAGGAGGGAGAGAGGGAAGGGGAAGAGGAAGAGGGAAAGGCCATATATTACAGTAGAAGAGTGGGAGGGAGAAAGGAAGGAAGAGGGAGAGAATAATTATTATCCAGAAGGGAGAGAAAGTGAGAAGAGGGAGAATAGTGAGAGGAGGACAAAGAGGGAAGGTCCAGGGAGAGAGAAAAATGGCGAAATTGTTTAAGGGTTTTAGTGATGGCAAAGTTGAATGGGAATAAACGGAGGAGGAAAAGAAATAAGAGGAATAGAATGAGGATGAATGTAGGTTGAAAAGAAGTAAGAAAAAATATATATAAAAATGAGAAAGATGGACTAATATAATCAACAACAACGGATGGTGGAACAGATTCTAAGGATGTATGAGGAATGGAGGTGAGGATGTGAAAGGACAGAGAGAGAGAGAGAGTATACGGGAAAGAAAATTGAGATAAAGGGAGAGACAGGACGCAAAAATAGGGAAGGTTTGAGGGTGCCTATAGGGGGGAGGGAGAAGGGAAAGGGGAGATGGAAGGGAAAAGGGAGAATGAAGAATGGGAAGGGACGCGAGGGAAGGGGAGGGAGGGAGGTACACGAAAATGGGAAAGGAGGAGGAGGAGGAATGAAGGGAGGGTTGTGTGGGTCTGTGTGTTGGGTGATGGTAGTGGTGGTAGTGGTAGTATATTGGTGGAAACTCTAAGAGGATCACCACCACTTCTACTACTTCTACTACTACCAACATTAGTACTGATACTACTACAACTAGGCCTAGTACTACTACTGCTACTACTACCAAGAACAATACTACTACTACCAACATTACTACTACGACTACTACTATCATGAATAAAAACAGTACTTCTACCATTCTACCACCACCATTACTATAACCAATATGAGCATCACTACCACTACCAACATTACTACTTCTACCACTACTACTACCAAGATAACTACTACCACCACCACTACAACCATCAACACAACTACAACCACAACCAACGTAACTGCTGCACTACAATCACCACCACTTCTATCACCATCTCTCCTCCCCTTCTCTTTCTTCTCTCCCGTCCCCCTTTTCTTCTCCCTCCCTTCCTCCTTCCCTCCCTCCCTCCCCCCACACCACCTCTTCTTCCTCCTCCCCCATTTTTAGTCCCACATAAAAACAACCATTTATAGCACGCGCCGGAGAGCCCCTGTGTTGTGACCCTACCCCCCCCCCCTCACGGCACGGCCCCCCATCCCACACCAGACCCCATCATCCCCTGCCCTCCCTTCCACCCCTACCCTACCCTACCCTACCCTCCACTTCTCATGCCCCCTCATACCCCCGACCCTATCATCTCATCCCCTGCCCTCACTAACACCCCTACACCAGCCCCTCCCTCCCCCACGACCCCACCCTCTGAACGCCTCATCCCCTGCCCTCCCTAACACCCCTACACCAGTCCTTCATTCCCACCCAACCCTCCCAACCCCACCCTCGGCACGCCCCACCACCACCACCACCACGCTCCGACTTATTTTACACCCACAAAAGACCCCTTAAAGATCCACCATCCCCTTGTGAATGAATACCTCCTATTCTGAGTCCTGGCCTGGTGGGTGGAGATATATTATTTTACAGTAAGGGACGACCAAGTTTATAGACTGGGTGCGTCAGGGTCACACACATTGTATAGGCTGATGGGTCCTTCCTTGTAAAGAGTCTTGCTTGGTGTAGGAGTTTCTTTTATTTTTATGTGTTTTTTATTTATTTATGTGAGGAATGTGAGGATTTAAGACAAGAATTATATAAGTTGGATTATTATTGTCATCTGTGGAATGTAATGAATGAATGAATGAGGAATGTTTCATTGTTTGTTTGTTTTGTTTTATTGGGTTGCATATTTTGTTGGTGTGTTTGTTATTGCTTCAAGTGCAGTTTGTGTAGTAAGGTGATCAGTTGTCTCCAAATCACCACCTCCGTAATAATATACAGTTTGCTATCGCGTTGCACTGGACCGACCGTATGCAAGAATATTTGTGGTGCATACGATGGCGTGGTACCGGTACGACGACGACTCCATAGACTGGACCACGAGTACCCAGATCACTATAGTCTGTTCAAAACTTGTGTTCCTTTTAGCCTCTTATGCTTAGATAGATAGAAATAGATAGATAGACAGATAAGAGATAGATAAAAATAGAGATAGAAATATATAGATAGAAATAGATATAGATATAAAGATATAGATAGAAATAGAGACAGATAGATAGAGGAAAATGGAACACAAAGTTTGAACAGATCACTATAGTACTTTATTGCATCACTCTTATACATTGCGTCGTTACTAGTACCCGGATACCACTAGTACTTTATCGCATCACTCTTATACTAGCACTGTAACCTGTAACTCTACCTTCCTTCCTAAAGATATGAGTAGTTTAACATCTTGTCGCAGTAGTAACACTTAACACCTTGTCACATCATTATAGCACATTGAAGCATCACTAAAAAATCACACTTTTCCTTAATATGAGCCCCCTGTCGCACTGTTAACACTCTTGTCACACTAGCATTCTCTCACATTATTCGCACTCTATCACACCTAGCACCCTATACCACATCCTTTTAGCACCCCCCACCCAACCCCACCCCCAACACCCACCACACCTTCCTCTTATCTACTCAGGTACCCGCCGTAAACCAGCGTGTGAGGAAGGATTTCATGGATGTAATGCGACCACTTTAGACTTTAGAGAGTTCAGTATCTG
>JAWZYT010005342.1:0-2500 GCA_034508575.1 Petrolisthes manimaculis
TATCGTAACCTTTTTTTATCACCTCCTCCTATTTATTATTTCTCTTATCACCTATCTATCACCTACTGTATTTATCACCTATTTATCACCTGTATATCACCTTCTTCTTCCACCCATTTATCACCTATTTATCACGGTTTTTATTATCTTCTTTATCACCTGTTCGTCTTTATTATTATCTATTTTATCCCGGACTGTTTCTGAGGCTGATATTTTTGTCTGGTTTTCTCTCTTGTTTTTCAATTATAATTTTTGCCTCTCCATCTTAATTAGCCTGTCTCTTATCTCTCTTTTACCCTCTGGCTGTCTACCATCCCCTCCTTTCCCCTCCCCTCCCCTCTCCTCCCCTCCCTTCCCCTCCCCCTCCTTTCCCCTCCCCAACCTTCCTCTCCCCATTCCCCTTTCCCCCTCCCCAACCCTTCCCTCTCCATTCCCCTCCCCCCTCCCCACAATGTTCCGTTATCCTCCCCTCCTTTCCCCTCCCAACCTTTCTCCTCTTCCCCTACTTTTCCCCACCATTCCTCTCCCCTCTTTCATTCCCTTATCTTTCCTTTTCTCCCTCCTCCCCTCTCTTCCCCTTTCTCCTCCCTCCTCCCCTCTCTTCCCCTTTTCTCCCTCCTCCCCCTCTTCTCCCTCCTCCCCTCTCCTCCCTCCTCTTCTCTTCCCTTTACACCCTCCTCCCCTCTTCTACCCTCTTTTTCTTTCTTCCCTTTTCTCATTTCCTTCCCTCTTCTTTCAGCTTCCTTCTTTGTCATCAACAGTTTTTGTCTCGTTAATTATTCCCTTCCCTTAACTCTTCCTTCCTTTCTTACTTTCCTTAATTCGTACCTTCCTTCCTCCTTTCTTTCTTTAATCCTCCCACCTTCCTTCCATTCTCCCAACTTCCTTCATTCTTCCTTTATTCTTACACATACTCTCTCTCTCTCTCTCTCTCTCTCTCTCTCCTCTCTCTCTCTCTCTCTCTCTCTCTCTCTCTCTCTCTCTCTCTCTCTCTCTCTCTCCTCTCTCTCTCTCTCTCTCTCTCTCTCTCTCTAGCCACACACACACACACACACACACCTCCCGAAGAAAGAAAAAAACCCAAATTATCACTTCTTCAATCTCTCCACCAATTCTCAGAGCCAAGTTCTTAAGAGGCAATAAATTATGGTGGAGACGAATTGGAGAACTACCGATTCCTCCAACCTAGACCACGAAACAGGTCCCCTCTACTCGTGTACAGGGATAGTTTGTTTCGTGGCATGTTTTGGAGCAATCAGGAGGCCTTTTCTGTCCAATTTTTTCACATATATAGAATTTACCCAGTTTATTAATGGAGACTTTTTGTGTGTGTGTGTGTGTGTGAATTGGAGTGCTACTGATTCCTCCAAATTATGCCCGTAAGGGGGTGCGGGAGTACGGGGACAGGCTTGAAGGGGGTAGAAAGCCTGTCCCCTATTCCCTCACCCACCTTTCCCCCCCCCCCAAGCCTGTCCCTCTACTCCTGCACCCCTCTAAACTCTCCCTCCAAGCCTGTCCTCCTACTCCCCCCCTAAACTGCCCCCTAAGCCTGTCCCCTATTCCCGCACCCCCCAAAACACGACGAGATAAAAAAGTGTGATGGGTATTTTATTATTTTTTGTTCAACTTTTTATGATTCTCTTTAACCATGTGGGGGAAAAAAGAGAAAACTTTAATCTCCGTTTTTGTCAGTGGTCCAATTCTCCTCCATTAAGGACCCTGTGATCGTGTATTTGAGAATTGGAGGCTTCTGATTCCTCCTGACTGTGCCACGAAACAAGCTCCTTCCATAACGGTGGTGTTTCGTGGCAATATTTGAAGGACTCGTTTACCTCCAATTTTCCGACTACATCACAGGGTCCCTTAATTGGGGTCGCGTGTTGTGGGTGAATTTGGAGGGCTGCTGATTCCTCCAAGCAAATCTAGGAAACAGCCAAATGCTTCACTTTCACATCAGTGGGTCTGTTTTGTAACATGGGTTGAAGGAATCAGTTATCTCCTCATTTCCTTCCAGTTTCCTCCCATCTTTCCAGTCTTCTTTACTCCCTTCCTTCCAGTCTCCTCACTTCCTTCCAGTCACCCCATTTCCTTCCAGTCACCCCATTTCCTTCCAGTCTCCTCTCTTTCTTCCAGTCTCCTCTCTTCCTTCCAGTCTTTTCCCCTCCTTTAAGTATTACAAAATTCTCCCTCCCTGTATCTCTTCCTTCCTTCCTTCCTCTGACCTCCTCTCAGTATCCTTCTTTCCTCCTACTATCCTTCCTCCCACTCTCCTTCCAGTATCCTTCCTTCCAGTATATTCGTTTCTCCTCCTTTCTCACGTCAGCCGCCTCACTTCACCTCATCTCCTCCATTCTCCTTCATTTCCTCCATTCTCTCCGACATCCTCGTCCATTTTCCTTTACCTTACCATCTGTCTTATTCTTTATCACTTTTTGTCTATTATCTCCTCTTCTTCGCCACCTTTTGCCTATTTCCTCTTCTTTATCACCTTTTACTTATC
>JAWZYT010005342.1:7500-20534 GCA_034508575.1 Petrolisthes manimaculis
CACTAGTAAGTTAGAGTAAATTGTTTAATCAATTAGCTTCATAAAGATCAATAAGCCTGTTGCTCTTTGTAATCTCGTGTAATCCTTTAGTAAATCCATGAAATCTCCTACACTTCCTTGACCTTCTTCACGCGACCATAAAAGGAACGTAACTTAACTTTGAGTCTCAGGAGGAAGAATAGGAGGAGTGTTGTTAGTGATGCCTTCATACCACGCCACAAAACGTATCTCTTTACTCGTATACTGAGGTACCGTACAGTTGGGCAAGTAGAAAGTGTAAGACAAATCTAGTTCTATATAATATGACAACATCTTCACCACCACTCCAAAGTTTAGCCAATTACGTTCCACATTACATTATTTTGCTTTGGATTCTCAGTTATTCATTCATAAATATACGAGGGCTTACACTACAAAGAAAAACTGCCACATGTTGTTATATACAGCCAAATTTTTCTTGCACTTTCTACTTGTTCATTTGTACATTAGTCTGGTTTTTTTTCTGACATAGTTTGGAGGAATCAGCAGCCTTCTTATCTGTACACCACTGAGCGCCCTCTTATGTTCACTGTGGTAGCGTGCTTTGAGGGACATTATGATATTAAATGTGAATTCTTACGTCCGTGCACTAACTCCCTCCCAACCCTACCTAATCACTTTACTCCCTTCTTTGATTCTACTCAATTCCTTTCCTCCCTTCGTCCGTCCCTTCTTTCTTTCTTGTTTCTTCGTGTTTGCTGTCTCTCCTTTCCTTTGTGTTTGTTGTCCCTGCTTTCCTTCTTATTTTCTGTCCCTCTTTTGCTTCTTATTTTCTACCTTAACACAGTCGTAGTTTCTTCCTCCTTCCATTCATCCTTTCTTTCCTTTTGATATACATAATCCCTCGATGGAGTCTCTGTTTTCTTTTATAAGGTTCTCTCTTTATAACCCCCATTCATCTACTCTCTTACGCCCACATACATGATTCCACTGTGACTCCCTGTTTTCTGGTATACGGTCCTCTCTTTATACCCCCATTCATTCACACTCTTACTACCACTTAAATTATTCCATTGTGGAGTCCCTGGGTTGTGATATAGGGTCTTCTCTTTATAACCCCATTCATTCACTCTCTTACCCTTAGATACTATACTTGATTTGACTGTGGTTTGATCTTCTCTTGTTCAATTAACCCTTTTCCCCTTTCCTTCTAGCCTAGCCGTCTCCTTTCTTGCTGACTCCTTTTATATTCCTTTTCTCCCTCCTTTTCATATCCTTCTCTCCCTCTTTTTTAATCCTTGTCTCCCACCTTTCCATCCATTCCTTCTCTCTCTCCTCTCCATCCATTCCATCTCTCCCTTCTTTTTATTCCTTCATTCACTCCCTCCTTATAATTAATCGTTTCCCTCATTTACATCAATTCTCTCACACCTTTCCATCCATTCCTTCTCTCTCTACCTTCAATTCCTTCTCTCCCTCCTTTTCATCCATCCATTCCTTCCCTCCCTTTCACTCACTCACTCACTCACTCCTTCCCTCCCTTTCACTCACTCACTCACTCACTCCTTTCCTCCCTTTCACTCACTCACTCACTCACTCCTTCCCTCCCTTTCACTCACTCACTCTCTTCTCCTTCCCAGATACTAGATTCCACTGTGGAGTCCCGTTCATCCACACTGACCGTCAACCACCTCAACATCCTGCGCCTCACCCGGGATTACCACAACACTCGTCTCACCTGTATCGCCTCCAACAACAACGTCACCGAACCCACCCTCGCCTCCGTCACCGTCACTATGAACCGTAAGTATGATGGGCACTTGTTATTAATGTTATTCTTCTCCATTTGCATTTATTGATGGAATGAGTGGGTGCTTATTTTTTATTTTGGTATATAATTCGCTCGGTTTGTTTCTTCGTTTCTGTTCCTTCTGTTCCTTCACCTTTTTTTTTTCTTTTTTTTTTGTCCTTTCGTATTTTCTTCTTTATTATCACTTATTTCTTTCTTCTTTTCTTCCTTCCTGACTTCGTTCCAGACTTCTTTTTTAACTTGCTTACTTTCTGCCAGACTTCCTTCCTGGCTTACTTACTTACATTCTTTCCATCTTACGAGGCCCCGCATTTTTCTTATCCATTTATCATGCATGAATTGATTATTTACAAATTTGCTTTCGTATCTACAAACACCATATATAATTTAGTCCAGAAGTAAATATTTTCTTCATTATTCTATTTACATTATAAGGTTCTGCCTCATTGTTCTCATATGTTGTGCCATAGTAAGTGAACCGTGGGTAACAGAATCCGTAGACTTTAGGCGCTGTTTATATACTAATTGGCCCCAAGAATTCGTACGCACTCTCTTGTTTTCGAGGGCTTACAACACATGGAAAATGTTAGACTACGTAACTGCAATACAACATTATGATTAGATCTGTTGTTTTGCAATAACTGAAAAACTTGGTAGACCATTCATTGCAGTACTTCCAGAATAATGACCTCTCTTTCCATAATTATAGCCTGTGTAAAAATTCTGTGGTCAACTGTACAATATGCAATTATATATATAGCTATGTAAGTATCTATATAGCGTGCTAGTATCCTATGTCTGTCTGCCTACCTATTTATATATATATCCTTTTAATCTGTGAACCTATATATTAATTTATTTACCTATCCGTCTATAAATCTCCTTTATCACCGAGTCTACTGAAAGAATAACTAGAAGTATAATATCAAATATAAACGTAAAGGTATTCCTAATAACAGATATCATTATATTGTTATTTTTCGTGATCTGAACACGGAAGCCACCTTCAATACATACACAAGAAATAATCATAATTTTTCATCAAATCCTGAGGGAATGAAAAAGCAACATTTGTCCCAATCCAAACCCATGTTATTAAAAAGCCGTTGTAATTACGATGAAAGGTACATATCGAAGAGCATTTTTTTAACAGTAATGTGTAATTTGTGAGTATTTATTAAAAAAAAGAGTTATCATTATGGAGCCTTGAAGCCCCAAAGCTGCATGGTAGTGATTAATAATGAGAGTTGGTTGGTTGGTGATTTTTGTTGGATTCTCATAACAGTTTTGTGATTACCTTCCAGTCAACACAATTCCTATATCGATGTTTCACTCTGCCTCTCTATTGTAACACACTAGACGCCCTCCAATGACATACTAACCATTTATTTACTTAAGGGGGTGGGGAATATCAATTTTCTTCTCATAATATTACAGATGGTATATCCATTTTTTCATAATATAACTGACGGTAAATGCATTATTTTTCAAAGTATAATAGACAGTACATGCATTTTGTTTTATTAAATGCATTTTTTTCATAATATTTTCGACGATATATGCAATTTTCATAGTGTAATAAACGGTACATGCCTTTTTTTCATAATATAATAGAGGATATATGCAATTTTCATAATATAATAGAGGGTATATGCATTTTTTCCTAATATAATAAACGATACATGCATTTTTTCCTAATATAATAGAGGATATATGCATTTCCCTCCTTGGCCAAGACTGGATGGTTTGTGTGGGCTGAAGGAAGCACTACTGAGGGTCATGGCCTACTTCAGTTCACCTCAAACTAAAGTGTTTTCCTGTCTTAGATATACTGTACGGTATATACACTTTCCTACTGACCTCCTACAGACCTTTACCTTCACTCCCTTCTCTCCCTCCCTCCTTTCTCTCCCTCTCTTACTCTTTCCTTCACTCCCTTCTCTCCCTCCCTCCTTTCTCTCCCTCTCTTACTCTTTTCTTCACTCCCTCTCTTACTCTTTCCTTCACTCCCTTCTCTCCCTCCCTCCTTTCTCTCCCTCTCTTACTCTTTCCTTCACTCCCTCTCTTACTCTTTCCTTCATTCCCTTCTTTCCCTCCCTCCTTTCTCTCCCTCTCTTACTCTTTCCTTCATTCCCTTCTTTCTCTCTCTCTCCCTCTCATTTACCTTCTCTCTCTCTTTTATCTCTCCCTTACTCTTTCCTTCACTCCCTCTCTCTCCTTCACTCCCTCTCTCTCCTTCCTTTCCCTCTCCCTCCCTCTCCCTCTCCTTCTCTCCAGTTCCACCCATGCACTATTTTCTTTCTTATGTCTCTCCATTCCCTCGTCTCTTTCTCTCTCTCTCTCTCATTATTTTCTTCCTTCCCTCCTCTCTATTCCTTTCCCTCTTCTCTTTATTTCCTTTCCTCCTCTCTTTTCCTCTCGCTCCTCCACCCACCTCCTCTCTCTTCTCGTTCTTCCTCTCCTTCCTCCTTTCTTCCTCTCTTCCTCCACCCCCTCCTCCTCTCCTTTTACCCCCCCCCCTCCTCTCCTTTACCCTGCCCCCCCCCCCCCTTCAGAATTTAGGTGGATGGAGGGCGGTGTCAATTTAACTTTAGCACCGGGTTGCCTGTTTTACCGGCCGCACCGGGAATTACCGCCCGCTGTTTACGGATACGGGTGTGGATGCGGATACGCTTACGATTACGGGTATCAACAGTATATAGTTTCTGTGTAGATACGGATACAGGGGCAGATACGGTTAGAGTTACAGATATATATGACTGTATATAGTTACAGTATGGATATGGATATGTATAGTGTATATTTAGTGTGGATTAGGATAAGGATATAGGTGTGGATACGGTTATAGTTACAGTTATGATATAGATACAATACGGATACGATACTGATCACACACACATGTATACAATAATTACGGTGTGGATACTAATACTAATACGAATACGCTTACGATTACGGTGCCAATACGGATACCGGTTACGGATACAAACGTTCTTTAATTGATTTGTGGATATATATATATATATATATATTCAATTCCTGGGTATACAACATAACCCTTAAGAAAGCTGACAATTCCCAGATAAATTCATTTCACAGAGGTATTTACATTTCCATTCTCGCCGGTAAACATTAATATTTCTGTATGTATTCAGGGTAAAAAGGACATTCGTTCATAAAGAAGGTTTGGCTCGGCATGATAATATTATGGTTCAGTCTTTGCACATGTGTCACCTTATTGTCACTTATTCATTATTTTATTTAGTTATTATATATATTTATATATTGTTTTGTTTTTTTATTCATATTTGTTTATATGTTTAACTATTATTTAGATATTTAGATATTTATTAATATTATTAATATTACCTTTTTTTTATTATTAATTAATTATATTAATTTATTAACTTGTTTAACTAATTAGATCTTATTTTTTTTATGTTTCTATTATACTTTTTACCTACAAGTATTACACAGTTAATTTGGTCGTTGCAAAATTGCACATTACCTTCTAAGTCAAAATTTAATAACCTTTGATACACATTTCTCGTAATTCCGGTGTTTATATGTAACTTCTGTTCGGGTACACACTGTAGTACGCTACTGTAATTATTATTTATTAATGAAATCTTAAATTGCATTTCAGTTACCGAAAAAGTGGAGAAATTTTACGAGTGAGTCGGAACATTTTATTTTCCAGCATAGAAAAATGGAGGATGATTTTTTTTTTTTTTAAACTTGATGTATTAAAATATTTCCGTATTGTATTGTATGAAAAATTCCCGTTTTTTTTTTTTTTTTTTTTTTTGAGTCTCACCAATATTGTACTTTTAATATTAGCGTTGTGGTGTTTAGATATTAATGAAGGGGGTGCGGGAGTAGGGGACGGGCTTGGGGGGGGGAGGGCTAGGAGGGGGGTTAGTTAGTTAGGAGGAATCAGTAGCCTATCAATTTACCAACCAACAAGAAAATCTCCCTTTAATTAAGTGAGTAAATCTGGAGCAACTGATTCCTCCAAACTATTCCAAGCAACAGGACACCAATATATTTATCTGTTTCTTGGCCTATTTTGGAGGAATCAAGACACTCCAAATGTATCCAAAATATATATAGAAAACCCATAAATATATCCTTTATATTCTTAACTATATATAGATATGAGATTAAAATGAGCTTAATTGTATATAGATATGAGCTTAAAATGAGCTTAAGATGAGCTTAATTGTGGTTACGGAATTTAATAAAGGCCCCTGTGATCGTGCATGGAAATTGGAGGCTTCTGATTCCTCCTGACTATGCCACGAAACACACTCCGTCTATGTACGTGGTGTTTCATTGTCGTCTTTGAAGGACTCGTTTACCTCCAATTATTATTTAATCACATCACAGGGTCCCTTAGGTAATATTCGCTTTGGTTTATAGTTACTTCCGTTATATCATTTAATTATTTCCGTTATTACCGTTGCATTTCAAATATTGTCCTTATGGAATTCAAATGCTCCAGTCATTTCAAATATTACCGGTATGATATTCAAATATACCTTTATTACCATTCATTGTATTCAAATAATAACACCTTTAAGAACTCAATTTGAAGCACCTATTTTCACCAAATGATTCAAAGAAACAGCCAGCCTTTGTATACTTAATTTCTTCTTTTTCCAGGCACTATTATTTTGGAGGAATCAGGAGCCCTTCAATTTGCCGACAAAGAGGTGGGCGTATGGTGTATAATTTATGTCTGGGGGAGGAACTTTGCGTACGAGTATAATTTTTGTAAAGGAGGGAAGCAGGAGAGTCACGCATACTGACCTGGATTGTTGGAAGGAGGGAGGGAAGGAAGGTAGGAAGGATAGGAAGGAGAGATATAGGAGAAGGAGGGATGGGAAGGAAGGTAGGAAGGGTAGGAAGGAGAGAGATAGGAGAAGGAGGGATGGGAGATAGATAGATAGGAGGGATAGGAAGGAGAGAGAGAGATAGATAGGATGGGAAAGAGGGATGGTGGATAGGAAGGATAGGGTGGATAGAAGGGAAGGTGAAGGGTGGATAGGAGGGAGAGAGATAGATAGGAGTGGAAGGGTGGATAGAAGGGAAGGAAGGATGGAATGGTGGGAGGAAAGGAGCAAGGACGGAATAAAAGAAAAAGAGAGAGGGAGCTTGAGAGGAAGGAAGGAATAAGGAAGAAAGAGGAGAGACAAAAGACAGTGAGTTTGAGAGGAAGAAAGAAAGGAAGGAACAAGGAAGAAAGGAGAGAAAAAGAGAGGGAGCTTAAGAGGAAGAACTGAAGGAGGAAAAGAACAAGGAAGGAAGGAACAAGGAAGAAAGGAGAGACAAAAGAGAGTGAGCTTGCTTGAGAGTGAGGAAGGAAGGAAGGAAGGAAGGAAGGAATGTGTGTGAAGTTACGTGAACCAACGGGAGTGCAGGGTGGCAAATATGTGAGTTGAACACGGAACCAAAAACAGCCACGAAATTGAAAACGTGGTCAAGTTGCATGTTCTTATTTGCAACACGAAAACTAAGGCTAGAAAACTTAAACATGATTGAAACCGAAAAAACAATTGCTGGAAATCATAAACGAAATTGAAACCGAAATTCAAGTTACGTTTACTTATATATATATATATATATATATATATATATATATATATATATATATATATATATATATATATATATATATATATATATATATATATATATATATATATATATATATATATATATATATATATATATATATATATATATATATATATATATATATATATATATATATATGTAACACGAAAACGAAAGCTAGAAAACTCAAAACACATGATTATAAAATTACCGTAGTCAAGTTTCGAGTACTAAAAAGCAACACGGAAACGAAATGTAGAAAAAATAGACACGGAAATAAAACCGGAATTCAAAACGTAATCACAAAATTAATACCAAAATACATACAAATTACGAGTACAAATAAACAGCACGAAATTGATTGGTATAAATATATATGTGTGTGTGTGTGTGTGTGTGTGTGTGTGTGTGTGTGTGTGTGTTAGTGAAATTGTGTGTGAATGAGTGTGTTTTTGTCGGGAGGGAGCTGTGTATATATGTGTGAGTGGGGGTTTAAGGCCATGTATGTGTGTGTATATGTGTGTGTTGGGAGGGTAGAGAGGGGGATTCAAGTCCGTGTGTGTGTGTTTGTATGTGTGTGTGGGAGAGGGGGTTCATGTGTGCGTGTGTATGTGTGTGTTTATATGAATGTGTTTGTGTGTGTGTGTTTGGAGGGGAAAGAGGGGGTTCAAATCCATGTGTGTGTGTGTGTGTGTGCATGTGTGTGAATGAATGTGTGAGTGTGTGTAGTTTTGGCCCTGACTGGTGGGGGAGATGGAGCGTGTGTGGGTCAGATTGGATCCAGGAGGCCATTATTCCCATGTCTCTCAGGGTGCAGGGAAAAGCTCTCCCATTTCTCTCTTGTCGTGATCTTTGCAACACTCACTTTATTTCTCTTCATGTCACCTCTCACTTTATTTTTTCTTTCCTTGTATAGATGTTTTATGGTTGTGTATTTTTGTGTAGTTTATTCCCAGGGTGATTTATTTCTTGTATTTTATTCCCAGGGTGATTTTTCTTGTATTTTATTCCCAGGGTGATATATTTCTTGTATTTTCTTTCCAGGGGGATTTTTCTTATATTTTCTTCCTTGTATGGATGTTTCTTATTGTTTATTTTATTCCCAGGGTGATTTTTCTTGTATTTTTTTCCTTGTATGGTTGCGTATTTTATTCCCAGGGTGATTTTTTCTTGTATTTTCTTCCCTTTATGGATGATTATTGTTGTATTCTTGTTTTTTTATATATAAAAAATATTTATATAAAAAAAAATTTGTATAAAAAAATCTTTATATAATTTTTTTTTATATAAAAAAAAATTTATATAAAAAAAAAATTATATAAAAAAAATTATATAAAAAAAAAATTATATAAAAAAAAAATTATATAAAAAAAATTATATAAAAAATTTTTATATAAAAAAAAATTATATAAAAAAAAATTATATAAAAAAAAATTATATAAAAAAAAATTATATAAAAAAATTTATATAAAAAAAAAATTATATAATAATTTTTTATATAAAAAAAAATTATATAAAAAAAAAAATTATATAAAAAAAATTTTATATAAAAAAATCTTTATATAATTTTTTTTTTATATAAAAAAAATTATATAAAAAAAAAATTATATAAAAAAAAAATTATATAAAAAAAAATTATATAAAAAAAATTATATAAAAAAATATTTATATAAAAAAAAATTATATAAAAAAATGTTATATAATTTTTTTTTATATAAAAACATTTTATATAAAAAAAAAATTATATAAAAAAAATTATATAAAAAAAAAATTATATAAAAAAAAAATTATATAAAAAAAATTATATAAAAAAATATTTATATAAAAAAAAATTATATAAAAAAATGTTATATAATTTTTTTTTATATAAAAACATTTTATATAAAAAAAAATTTATATAAAAAAAAAATTATATATAAAAAAAATTATATAATTTTTTTTATATAAAAAAAATTTATATAATTTTTTTTTTATATAATAAAAATTTTATATATCCACCCACATCTTAACTACCACCCACCCACCCACATCTTACCCACCTACCACCCACATAAAACCTACCTACCACCCACATCTTACCTACCTACCTCTCTGCCAAATATAAAGGGCAATGTCTCTTGTATCTCTAGGGAGTAGTGAAGATGAAACATTTTATAGTAAAATCGTTACTTTTTGAAAGTTTTGAAAGGTTGCAATTTTTAATATACATTGATTGTTTGTGTGCATCTGTGTTGTTGTTGTTGTTGTTGTTGTTGTTGTTGTATTAAAATAAGAAATCATCTCATATTATACTTTACGATGCGAGTGGTTGGTTCTCCCATGTGTGTGTGTGTGTGTGTGTGTGTGTGTGTGTGTGTGTGTGTGTGTGTGTGTGTGTGTGTGTGTGTATGTGTGTGTGTGTGAGTGTGTTGTAGTTCAAATAGCCACTGTCCCCCTCCCCCATACATACACCTTGCCTGTGACCCACTTTTTAAATCCCTTTCCAGTGAACTTTTTTGCCCTTTCTAAACCCTTTTCCCACCTCTCCTCTCCCCTCTCCTCTCCTCCATTCTTCATACCCTTCTCTTTCCCTCCATCTCCCTCTCCCCTCTCCTCTCCTCTCCTCCATTCTTCATACCCTTCTCTTTCCCTCCATCTCCTCTCCCTCTCCCTCCTTCTTCCCCCCCCCCCCCTTCCGTACAACCCCTTCTCCTGGCCCCTGAGTAAAGGTCGATGTCAGGCAGGTCGGTCGCTGTGGACTAGTTCTAATGCTACTGTGTGTGTGTGTGTGTGTGTGTGTGTGTCTGTGTGTCTGTGTGTGTGTATGTGTCTGTGTCTGTGTCCTTTTTACCTTCCTTTATTCCTTCCCTCATTCTTACCTTCCTTTTTCTATTACAATCTCTGTCATAATATTATCTCATACACTTTCATACTCTCCCTCCCTTCATTTTTCGCTTCCCCCTTCCTTTCCCCTCCTCCTTTCACCATCATCCTCACTTCTTTTTTCTCTCAATCACACACACACACACACACACACACACACACACACACACACACACACACACACACACACACACACACACACACACTTACATAAACCCTTTTCCTTTCATCTTCCTCTCCCTCACACCTTTCCCTCTTTCCTCCCTCTTTCTCTATTCAATCCCTTCTTCCTTTCATCCCTCAGTCCCCTTTTCCCTTTCTCCTATTCCTCTATCCTTACTTCCCTTACTTACCCTCTCTCTCTACCTTCCTCTCTCTCTCTCTACCTCCCCTCCTCTCACACACTCCCTTTTTCTCCCATCCTCCACTTTCTCTCTTCCTCCTCTCTCTCCCCTCTCCCCTTCCCTCCCTCCCTTCCTTCCTCTCATACTTCTCCCTCCTCACCACCAACCCTCTCCCTATCCATTCCCTCTTTCCCTCCCCCTATCCCCTCTTTGCCTCCCCCTATCCCCTCTTTCCCTGCCTGCCTCCCTGCCTTCCGAATATGAAATGTTTTATAGCTGGCTCTACATGGCGCCCTCTGCCTGCTATTTTAGTATTTTCAATCCATCGTGAAATGAGAGACTGGTGGGCTTTGACACTCACACGGGCAGAAACACTGACGCACGCACCCACACCAAATATCTCTCTCTCTCTCTTTCTACCTTTACTTTTTATTTTTATTATTTTATTTTATTTTTGTCAATTTTTTTTTTTTTTTTTTTTGCTCATTCTGTGCTTTATTTAAGTTCGGGTTTTTGTGTACGTTTTTTTTTTAGTGACTATTGTTATTATGATGTTGGTTATTGTTAAGGTAGGTTTTATTTTAGTTTTACTTTTTTATAGTTATTTTCAATGTTATTGTTATTATTATTATTATTATTATTATTGTTATTATTATTATTATTATTATTATTATTATTATTATTATTATTATTATTATTACTATTATTATTATGAATTGTTTTTATGTGAATTATATGCGTTGGTCACTATTCGTCATCCTCACCTCCTATCCTTCCTTCCTTCCTTCCTTCCTTCCTTCCTTCCTTCCTTCCTTCCTTCCTTCTTGTTCCCTCCTCCTCCTCCTATCATTCATCCTCCCTCGCCTCTTCCTCTTCTTTTTGACGTGTTATAAGTCACAATGTAAAATTAACTCCTGATTCCTCCAAACCATGTCAGGAAACAGCCCAGTACCTCAGTATACGAATAGGGCATCTGTTTTGTAGTGGAGTTTTGGAGGAATAAAAATCTCTGTCAAGTGTGTAGGAAAATGTTGAATTATTAAACTATACAACGCACACTAATATTACACACTGATTCCATTAACCTGTTTAAAATATATATACAGTATAGCCTATATTAACAGGACGCAAAAACATCGAATATATGAATTGAAAAAAAAATATTCCCCGCTGTTTACACAAAGACAGGAACAGAAATAACACACACACACACACACACACACACACACACAACACACACACACACACACACACACACACACAAAGCTCATTTATAGATAGAGGACAAAATTCATTCACTTTTTTAATTATAAGGTTAGGATAAAATGTTCTCACTTTTGTATCTTTAATATCTGGGGTGTAAAGAAATACTGAACACGTAGCAGCAAAATACTTGTAATATTTTTCGTGCGTTTGTGTACAGAAACCGTAATAGGTATTATTAGTTTTTTATTAAATTTGTGCGAGAAAAATAGTTTTGTGTGCTTTGAAAGGCAAGAGTTAATGCTGGTATATTTTTGTGTATTGAAAGGTTGAGAGTTAAATAATAGTTCATTTTTTTCTTTGGTTCATGGAATATGTTGGACTGATGATGTGTGATGTGTTGAGGGGTAGATGCACACGATAGGTTTCACCCTTAGTTATATATATACACCGGTATTTATGTTTATAGGAATATTGTCACTTCCATAATATTCCTTACTGAAAAACCGAAAAACAAAAAACAAAAAAACATGCCCCCTCCAAACTCACCCACGTCCTCCTCCAAAATCCCCCTCCCCCTCCATATACCTCTCCCTCTAAGACCCCCCCCCAACCCTCAATGACCCTTACACCCCCTCCCGTCCAGGCCTCCCCTTCCCCTTCAGCTGTCCAAAATTCCCCCCTACCCTTAACACCCCCTCATCATAACACCCCCACCTTCGTCCAAAACCCCACCTCTCCTCCCCTCATCCACAGCCCCCCCCCCTCCTCACCCCCACCTCTCCTCCCCTCATCCACAGCCTCCCCCTCACCCCCAACCCCCGCCCCCACCCTGACCTGACCTGGCTTTACCTGGTCTGAGCTGGATTTATAGAGCAGTCTGTATGCAGGTGGCTATAAAAACACCCTGGCAAGGAAGGCACACAGAAGGCAGAGATAAGCCACCAATCAGAATATAGACAGAGGAACAGGCCACCAATCAGAATATAGACAGAGGGACAGACAACCAATCAGAAGGCAGAGATAAGCCACCAATCAGAATACAGACAGAGAGACAGGCCACCAATCAGAATGCAAAGATAAGCCACCAATCAGAATACATGTAGAGAGGGAGATATAACCAATTAGAATGTATAGAAGTAAGAAGCATAGGTCCAATCAGAAGAGGAAAGGAAAAGAAAGGTATATGGAAAGTTAGAGAGAGAGAGAGAGAGAGA
>JAWZYT010005343.1:0-15000 GCA_034508575.1 Petrolisthes manimaculis
TCTTAACATTAACCCTAACTCATTATACTCATACTGACTCATACTCACTCATACTGATTCATACTCACTCATACTGGCTCATTATACACTCATACTGATTCATACTCATTCATTCTCACTCATTATATATTCATACTGATTCATACTCACTCATACTCATTCATTCTCACTCATACTCACTCATTATATACTCATACTGATTCATACTCATTCATTCTCACTCATTATATACTCATACTAATTCATACTGGCTCATACTGACTCATACACAATTTACACACACTACACACTTTATACCACTTTACACACACACCCTACATACTTTATTCACTCACTACACACACACACACACACACACACACACACACACACACACACACACACATTACACACACACACACTTTATCCCCCTACACACACTTTACACACTACACACTTCATACTTTACACACACTACACACTTTACACACACACAATTTATCCCCCTACACACACTTTACACACACACACACACTACACACTATACACACACACTTTATCCCCCTACACACACTTTACACACACACACACACAAATCTGGCGTTATCGTTATTTGAGTTGACGGCATATCCTTTGTCACACAGGATATAACACTGCTCTCTCTCTCTCACTCTCTCTCACTCTCTCTCTCTCTCTCTCTCACTCACTCACTCACTACCCTCACTCAGGTATGGTTCTATATCTCTCTCTCTCTCTCTCACACACTCTCATACACACACTCTCTCTCTATTACACACACTCTCTCTCTCTCTCTCACACTCTCTCTCTCTCTCTCTCTCTCTCTCTCACACTCTCTCTCACTCACTCACTCACTACCCTCACTCAGGTATGGTTCTAATCTCTCTCTCTCTCTCTCTTTCTCACTTTATTTGTAACTTTCTCTCATTCACTCTCTCACTCAGGTATGGTTCTATATATCTCTCTCTCACTCACTTTCTCTCACTCTTTCACACACTTGCTAGATTCGTAACTCTATCTCTCTCTCACTCTCTCTCACACTCACTCACTACCCTCACTCAGGTATGGTTCTCTCTCTCTCTCTCTCACTCTTTTTATCTTTATTTGTAACTCTTTCTCACTCTCATACACACACTCTCTCTCTATTACACACACTCTCTCACTCTCTCACACTCACTCACTACCCACTCTCACTACCCTCACTCAGGTATGGTTCTATCTCTCTCTCTCACACTCTCTTTCTCACTTTATTTGTAACTCTCTCACTCTCATACACACACTCTATTACACACACTCTCTCTCACTCTCTCTCTCTCTGTATCTCTCTCTCTCTTTCTTTTTATCTTTATTTGTAATTCTCTCACTCTCTCTCACACACACTTTTACTAGATTCGTAACTCTCTCACTCACTAACTCACTCACTTTCTCTCTCTCTCTCTCTCTCTCTCTCTCTCTCTCTCTCTCTCTCTCTCTCTCTCTCTCTCTCTCTCTCTCTCTCTCTCTCTCTCTCTCTCTCTCATATATATATATATAACAATAACTATAATAATGTATTTTGTATTTCGTATTTTGTAAATTTTTTAATACGTAACTCATATTATTTTGTAACCTAATGATTATTATGTAACGTTCTATTTATAATATTTTTTGTAATATCAGTAATATTTTTGTAACTATTTTGTAACTATTTTGTAACCCCCTAATATACTTTTTTGTAACTCGAGCTAATAATTTTGTAACCCAACCTATTTTTTTGTAACCCAACCTAATAATTTTGTAACCCAACCTATTTTTTTTTGTAACCCAACCTAATATTTTTTGTAACCCAACCTAATATTTTTTTTTGTAACCCAACCTAATATTTTTTTTTGTAACCCAACCTATTTTTTTGTAACCCAATCTAATAATTTTGTAACCCAACCTATTTTTTTTGTAACCCAACCTAATATTTTTTTTGTAACCCAACCTAATATTTTTTTTGTAACCCAACAGATAGAATACAAAACCTTACTTTGTGTTGTAATGTCACGCTTCAAGTGCAGTTCCCCCACCATGGGGGGCGCCGCTCCCCCCTCCCCAGTACGGACCCCCTCACCGGCACGTCAGTATTTGGTCTATATATATATTTTTACCTACATACATATATACATACATACATTCATACATACATATCTATATACTGTATAATACATACATACATACATATATATATATTTGCTATTTTATATACTATTTTTAGCTATTATATTATTTTTATATAAGTTTTGCTATTTGTCCTATTTGCTATTTTATATATTATTTTTGCTAATTTTATATAATTTTTACAATTTCATAGTTTAAAATAAGCATCAACTAACAATGGTATATTATATTACATATTATATATTATTTTTGCTAAATTTTTCGTGCCAAAAATTATTACGCGCCAAATTTTTTCCCCGCCAAATATTTACGCGCCAAATTTTTCCCGCCAAATATTTACGCGCCAAATTTTTCCCGCCAAATATTTACGCGCCAAATTTTTCCCGACAAATATTTACCCGCCTAATTTTTTTTTTTTTTTCCCCGCCCCCAGAAGCGACCCTGTTACACCCCAACGAACCCAACGTATCCGATACTTCCGACGACGAACCCGAACTCAGAGTATTAACTGACTCATCACGGGAAGGTTAGTTTAATTATTATTATTATTATTAGTATTATTATTATTATTATTATTATTAGTAGTAGTAGTAGTGGTATGTTTGAATTTTTTTTTTTTTATTATTATTATTATTATTATTAATATGTTTTAATTTTGTTTATTATTATTATTATTATTATTAGTAGTAGTAGTAGTAGTATTGTTATTATTATTATTATTATTATTATTATTATTATTATTGTTATTATTATTATTATTAGTATTAGTATGTTTGAATTTTTTTTTTTATTACTATTATTATTATTAATATGTTTTAATTTTGTTTATTATTATTGTTATTATTATTATTATTATTATTATTATTATTATTATTATTATTATTATTATTAGTGTTATTATTGTTATTATTATTATTATTATTATTACTTATTATTAAGTTATGTTTTTTTTTTTTTTTTTTTTTTTTTTGTTAATTAATTTCTATAACCTTATTACATTTATTAAAATTCCTTTATAATTATTAACTTTTTTTACACTTCTCATATCTTCCTTTTCCTCTATAATTATTTTAAGTTTTATTTACATTATAAGTTAATTATTTCTTTTAATTAATTACTCTTTCCACAGGTTCCATCTCACCTTTGCCACCCAAAATAATTGATTACGTGCCAAAAAAAGTTATGTTCGTACAGGCAGGTGAGTTATGTTATTTGTGTTGTATGTGTGTGTGTGTGTGTCAGAGAGAGAGAGAGAGAGAGAGAGAGAGAGAGAGAGAGAGAGAGAGAGATAGAGAGAGTCTGTATGTGTGTGTGTGTGTGTGTGTGGCCATAAATCCATTACTACTGTATATTCGATGTGTGTGTGTGTGTGCGTGTGTGTGTGATGAAGTGAGGCATTGTTATAGACATATTGTAGGCTCGTGGCAATACACACACACACATTCTCTCTCTCTCTCTCTCTCTCTCTCTCTCTCTCTCTCTCTTTCAACATACCCACACACACACACTCTCTCTGTAAACGATAACACACATACACACACACACACACACACACTCTCTATCTATCTATCTATCTCTGTAAACAAAAAAACACACACATCTATATTTTTACCACTTTATCTAGTTATACATGGATGATGAAATTAACCCAACATAACCTAACATAATATAACCTAACCTAATCTAACCCAACCCAACCCACTCACAACCTAACCTAACCTAATCTAACGTAACCTAACCCAACTCATCTTATCCTAACCTTAACTCAGCCTAACCTAACCTAATGTAACGTAACCCAATTTAACCTAACCCAATCTAACGTAACCTAACCCAACTCATCTTATCCTAACCTTAACTCAGCCTAACCTAACCTAATGTAACGTAACCCAATGTAACCTAACCCAATCTAACGTAACCTAACCCAACTCATCTTATCCTAACCTTAACTCAGCCTAACGTAACCCAATGTAACGTAATGTAACCTAACGTAACCCAATAGGAGATGAAAGTACTGATGGTGATGGAGGAGTATTGAATCCACAAGGTCCATCTATAATAATATCTGATGCACATACAACTGAAGCACTTCTATGTTCACGACCAACACAAGGTAATAGTAATACAACCAATAGTAACATTTTCATCAATGACTATAAAAAAAAAAAAAAAAAAAAAAAAAAAAAAAAAAAAAAAAATCTTGTATAGTCATTGATTTTCATACTAATACATTTTCCCCTCCTTATTTTAGTGTCAACAATGATACTGAGCATAATTTGTATTACTATAAGTACATGACATATTATGTTACTCTATGTAAGACTTTAGGAATAAAATTCAAGATTGATTAATAAATAAAATGGTTTGTGATATTATGGGTGAGATTCCAGTAGTGTTGTGGTGAGTCAGACAAACAAAGATGGCATAAAATGATAACCTAATAATATGTATAGATAAAAAAAATACATAAATAACTTTAAAACTAAATAAATTAACAAAACTAAATAATAATAAATATATATATGTGTGTTATACTGTAGATGGCAGCACTGTTGAAGTTGGCCAGACCAAGATGGCTACCCAGCGCCCCAAGTCCCCTCGTCCCAACACAACCCCTAAGAAAGATGAGCCTAATGAGTCCTTCTGGGATAAATTGGTACCCTGGGGAGGAAGAAAAAACTGAAGGAAGGTATGGGCCCTATTTTGACACTAGTTGGGGTGTAATGGGTGTTTAATTAGTGGGTGTAAATGGGTGAAATGTGAGCAGGTGTGTTGGGTTTGTTTACGTTGTGTGTGGGTGGGTTATTTATGGGTGTTTGTATGTGTGTGTGTGTTTGCCCCATTTTTAACACTAATGGGGGTGTAATGGGTGTAATTGGGTTCATTTAAACACTAATAGGGGTGTAATGGGTGCTTAATAATGGGTGTAAATGGGTGAAATATGAGTTTGTTTACATTTTGCTGGGTGACTCATTTTTATTCCGAGAACCCTATTTTATTTTTTATTTTTACTTATTTATTCGTTTTAAATGTAATTGGGTTTATTTTGACGCTAATGGGGGTGTAGTGGGTGTAATTGGGTTCATTTAGACACTAATAGGGGGTGTAATGGGTGCCTAAATATGGGTGTAAATGGGTGAAATGTGAGGCAAGAGTGTGTGGGTGTATTTACGTTTTGTGTGGGTGTGGCTATTTATGGGTGTGTATGTGTGTGTGTGGGTGTGTTTGCCCCATTTAATACACTAATGGGAGTGTAATGGGTGTAATTGGGTTCATTTTGATACTAATGGGGGTTTAATGGGTGAAATGTGAGCATGTGTGGGTGTATTAATTTTACATTTTGTGTGTGGGTGGAATGGGTGGTTATTTATGGGTGTGTTCCCCATTTTGACATACTAATGGGGGTGGAATGGGTGCAATTTGGTTCATTTTAACGCTAATGGGTGTAATTGGGTTGATTTTACTACTAATGGGTGGCTATTTATAGGTGTGTGTGTGTGTGTATTCGCCATTAAAATAGTAATGTGGAAAAATGGGTCTAATTGGGTTCATTTTAACACATTTTGGTATTATTACAGAATAACTGGGTTTTTGGCTAGATTTGATCAGTAGCCTATTACCACATTAGGTTAGGTCCTGGAAATTTGCCCCAGTCACTTTATGATAGTTTACACTGGTTATACCCGGTAGTTTGCCCAGGTTAGGTCCCTGTAGTCTGCCCAGGTTAGGTCCAGGTAGTCTGCTGTGGTCTAGGTTATGTCAGGTCAGGTCAGGTAAGACTATACTCATTCTATCTCGTATTGACCCACAAGGCTGTGGCTCCTTCTGAGTACACTGTTGCCATATCTAATTAACGGTACCCTATGACAACTCCAAAGAGTATGGGAACAAAATCGTTCTCTTTATATTTGTATGTATGTCACCTCAGTCACCTCACTCTCCACACCCCGGAAATTCCTGGGTGGGAAGTAGTGGCAACGTCTTTTGATTGATATGCCATCATCACACATGAAATATCTTCTCTATTTTACGTAAATAGCAATTATTCGTATCATATACCATTATATGAAAAATTCATTGTGTGTAGAAAATTTCATGTCAATATACTCTCGTTAGTGGACAGTTTCCATTAGGCTATGTGGTGAATGCTTTGATTCTAGATTTGGCACCACCGCAGTCAACTCCTCACGGATCAGTACAAAATAGAAATACTATAGTTTCGAAATTATGTTTGTAAACGGGGCATATCTTGAAAACGGGGCATTTCCGAGAGAAACACCATAGATGAAAAGTGTGTTAGAATGGTCCAAAATAGTGAATAATGAAACTAATATATACAATATAGTGAACTCAGGTTTTCTGTAAATTTACCCACATTTTTAACACACATGGGTGCCTAATTATTTACTTATTTATTTATTTACTGATGATTTATTTATATATTTATTTATTTTCAGTACTGTACAAGAACTCATTATTATTTATCTATTTACTTACTCACATCATTTATCTATTTACTCATTATTATTAATCTATTTATTTACTTACTCATTATTTATCTTAAGTATTTATTTATTTTACACATTGTTTATCTATCTATTTACTCATTATTTATATATTTATTTATTTAATTTTTTGTTTATTATTTATCTTCAGTATTTATTTATTTTACACATTGTTTATCTATCTATTTACTCATTATTTTTTTATTTAATTTCTTATTTATTTATTTATCTTCAGTATTTATTTATTTTACACATTGTTTATCTATCTATTTACTCAGTATTTATTTATTTGACATTGTTGATCTATCTATGTACTCATTATTTATTTATTGTACATTGTTTATCTATCTATTTACTCATTATTTATTTATTTATTTATTTATTTAATTGTTTTCAGTACAAGAGGTGCAGGTGGAAGGGAAGCATGCCATCGACTCACCCGGATCACCCATGTCTGTGGATGTACCCCCGGATGACTATAACCTGGGTGAGTATGGGTGTGTGTGTGTGTGAGAGAGAGAGAGAGAGAGAGATGGGGAGGGGAGAGTATGTGTGAGAGAGAGAGAGAGAGAGAATGGGGGAAGAGAGAGAGAGAGAGAGAGATGGGGGAAGAGAGAGAGAGAGAGAGATGGGGGAAGAGAGAGAGAGAGAGAGAGAGAGAGAGAGAGAGAGAGAGAGAGAGAGATTTAGGTATAGAGGTAATAAGGGTGGACACTCTGAGATCTGACCCTCTATTTATTTCACTATTTATTACTCTATTTATTTATTTACTAATTCTCCGACCCCCCCCCCCCCCCCCCAACACCCCAGACGACAACGAGGAGCGCTCCATGATCGAGCCGAGGTCGTACGAGGACCCCAAACTGAAGGAACTGATCGCCATACTCATAGAATGGATTAATGACGTCCTCGCACCAGACCGTATCATTGTTAAACACATCGAAGAAGATCTGTACGACGGCATGGTATTCCATAAACTAATTGGTAAGACTTTTTGTGTATGTTGGTATCACTGTTTTTTGTATGTTGGTATATCTCTCTGTCCATAAACTAATTGGTAAGACTTTTTGTGTATGTTGGTATCACTGTTTATGTATGTTGGTATATCTGTCCATAAACTGATTGGTAAGACTTTTTGTGTATGTTGGTATCACTGTTTATGTATGTTGGTATATCTCTCTGTCCATAAACTGATTGGTAAGACTTTTTGTGTATGTTGGTAATACTGTTTATGTATGTTCGTATATCTGTCCATAAACTGATTGGTAATACTGTTCATGTATGTTGGTATTACTGTCCATAAATTGATTGGTAATACTGTTTATGTATGTTGGTATTACTGTCCATAAACTGATTGGTAATACTGTCAGTTGGGTTGGTTTAGGTTATAAATTAATATTATAATAATAATAAATAAATAAATATTATAAATTAATTCCACTCATATATATATAATTAATTCCACTCATATATATATAATTAATTCCACTCATATATATATATAATTAATTCCACTCATATACATTTTAATTCCACTCATATACATTTTAATTCCACTCATATACATTTTAATTCCACTCATATATATAATTAATTCCACTCATATATATAATTAATTCCACTCATATATATATATTTTAATTAATTCAAGTACTGGTATATATATAATTTTATTTCTTCCGTCCGCCACCAGAGCGCCTCACCAACAACACCCTCGACGTACAAGAAGTTACCCAAAGTGAGACCGGACAGAGACAAAAACTCAGAATTGTACTCAACGCTGCTAATCATGTATGTATGTATGTATGTGTGTGTGTATGTTGGGTGTGGTTGGTGTTTTATTCTGTGTATGTGTGTTTGTTGGGTGTTTAATACTGTGTGTGTGTTGTGTATGTATGTATATGTGTATGTTGGGTGTTTAATTTTGTGTGTATTGTGTATGTATGTGTGTGTGTGTGTGTTAGGTGTGGTTGGTGTTTTATTCTGTGTGTGTTGTGTATGTATGTTGGGTGTTTAATTCTGTGTGTATTGTGTATGTATGTGTGTGTGTGTGTATGTTGGGTGTGGTTGGTGTTTTATTGTGTGTGTGTGTGTATGTTGGGTGTGGTTGGTGTTTTATTCTGTATGTGTGTGTATGTTGGGTGTGGTTGGTGTTTTATTCTGTATGTGTGTGTATGTTGGGTGTGGTTGGTGTTTTATTCTGTGTGTGTGTGTATGTTGGGTGTGGTTTGTGCTTTATTCTGTGTGTGTTGTGTATGTATGTTGGGTGTGGTTGGTGTTTTATTCTGTGTGTGTGTGTATGTTGGGTGTGGTTGGTGTTTTATTCTGTGTGTGTGTGTATGTTGGGTGTGGTTGGTGTTTTATTCTGTGTGTGTGTGTGTTGTTTGTGTGTATGTTGGGTGTGGTTGGTGTTTTATTCTGTGTGTGTTGTGTGTATGTGTGTTTGTTGGGTGTTTAATTCTGTGTGTGTGTATGTTGGGTGTTTAATTCTGTGTGTGTGTTTATTTTCCATTCACAACCGTCTATTAGAACAATTTACATACACGTTCCAAACTAATATTTTTTTTTACAATTTACAACCTTTTATTTACCCTTCACAACCATTTATTTACCATTCACAACTATTTATTTACCATTCACAACCGTTTATTTACCATTCACAACCATCTATTCACCATTCACAACCGTCTATTCACCATTCACAACCGTCTATTTACCATTCACAACCGTCTATTCACCCTTCACAACCATCTATTTACCATTCACAACCATTTATTCACCCTTCACAACCATCTATTTACCATTCACAACCATTTATTTACCATTCACAACCATCTATTTACCATTCACAACCATTTATTCACCCTTCACAACCATCTATTTACCATTCACAACCATTTATTTACCATTCACAACCATCTATTTACCATTCACAACCATTTATTTACCATTCACAACCATCTATTTACCATTCACAACCATTTATTCACCCTTCACAACCATCTATTTACCATTCACAACCATCTATTCACCATTCACAACCATTTATTCACCCTTCACAACCATCTATTTACCATTCACAACCATCTATTTACCATTCACAACCATCTATTTACCATTCACAACCATTTATTCACCCTTCACAACCATTTATTCACCCTTCACAACCATCTATTCACCATTCACAACCACAAATTCCAAACCATTATTATTACTTTTACAATTTTAACCATTTATTTACCATTCACAACCATTTATTTACCATTCACAACCATTTATTTACCATTCACAACCATTTATTTACCATTCACAACCATTTATTCACCATTGACAACCATTTATTTACCATTCACAACCATTTATTTACCATTCACAACCATTTATTTACCATTCACAACCGTTTATTTACCATTCACAACCATCTATTTACCATTCACAACCATTTATTCACCATTCACAACCACAAATTCCAAACCATTATTACTTTTACAATTTTAACCATTTATTTACCCTTCACAACCATTTATTTACCATTCACAGCCATTTATTCACCCTTAACAACCTTCTACGGTATTTACGATTCACAACAACGGTCTCTATTTACAGATCCTGGGTTTGGGTAGGTACGGGCCCCACAAGTGGTCCGTCGATTCCATTCACTCCAAAAACATCGTCGCCATCTTACACCTCCTCGTTGCCCTCGCCAGAAACTTCAGAGCTCCCATTAAGATGCCCGAGAATTGTATCATCAGTGTCGTTATTGTACAGGTGTGTGTGTGTGTGTTTGAGAGAGAGAGAGAGTGTGTGTGTGTTTGAGAGAGAGAGAGTGTGTGTTTGAGTACGTGAGAGATTTTTTTTTTTTTTTCGTATTTTATTCATGTTTTTTTTTTTTTTTTTTTTTTTTTTTTTAATGTATTTTTTTTGTGGATGTATTTTATTCATGGTGTGTGTGTGTGGATGTTTTGTTTTTTATTAATTATTTTTATTTTTGTGTGTCTTGTATCTATCTATAGCTCTGACGCCTTGTTCCCTCCGTGAACTCCCTCCAAGGGGGTGTGTCTCCAGTTTTCCCTGTTCCAACACTCCCTCCTTACTTGTTCAAACCCTCCTCTGTCCCTCATGTTTCTCTCCTTTACATACTCTTCCACTCTGTTCCAACACTCACTACTCTGCCCCTCACACTTCTCTCTCTCTCACATACTCTTCCACTCTGTTCTGCCATCTTACTGGTGGTCTGCCTCTCACACCACAGCCCACAACTTCACTTCCATACACCTTCTTTACAAACTCCTCACCTTACATACACCTTATTTACAAACTCCTCACCTTACATTCTCTCTGCATGTCCAAACCACCTCAGAGTATTACACTTCACTCTCAACCACTCCACACTCAATACCAATTGCCTTCTCACTCATACCACATCTCTTATACACACACACACACACATACACACACACACACACATACACACACACACACAACTAACAACGCCCCACCATTTGCAGAAACGTGACGGTCAACTGAACCATCGCATCGTCAACGAGGAATTGACGGGAACTTACGATGACCTTGGACTGAGGTGTGAGAGAGATGCATTTGACACACTGTTTGACCATGCACCTGATAAACTAATGGTCGTTAAGAGGGTAAGTAGTAGTAGTAGTAGTAGTACAGTATTATTATTATTAGTAGTAGTAGTAGTAGTAGTATTACCATTATTATTAGTACAGTTAAACCTCGTTATTTCGGACCCCGTTATTTCGGATTTCGGTTATTTCGGACACAATCCGCTGGAGATTTTTTTTTGTCTGAATTTTGGTTTCTCTATTTTTTCCTATTATATTTTTTACATTATACAGTAGGTATATTATTTACACATCATTACATACCTATTTATGTATATATACAGTTGACTCTCGAATAAATCCGAGGAGTTCTTATACAAAATGAGTGAAATCATTATGAACATGTCGTCTGTGAAGCGTGGGTGTGAAGCGTGGGTGTGTGTTGCCACCACTTCTCCCGCACTCCTTCCCCCCCCCCTACCCTCAGTCTCCATTCACCCTAGCTCAAGGTCAAGGGAATATAGGCCTAACATGGGTTGTCACCTTGTGTTTGACTCGCTCATTTTTAGTAATTTACGAGTTAACCACCAGCTTCATGCCAGGTGGTGCATTTACAAAACGGAAGGTCATGTCCTTCGATAGAAAGAAGGAAGATGTTTCTCGAATAGATAAAGGAGAAGGAAACACCAGAATACAGTATGGCTAATAAAATGTAAACAATCGATATCCCGTTATTTTCCCCCTTCCCCCTACCACCTAGACCACTACCACGCATGCGTGATTTGTTATCTTTACAAGCGCGGGTTGGAGACTTGGAGTGGTTGCGTATCACTACATCATTCTTGTTTTTATTAAACAGTATTAAATAGCTACTCTGATACGTCCCACTATACGATCACGGCAAGAAATAAACTCATCTCTTCACCACACAAGGTAAATAACATTTAGGTATATTATTTACACATCACTACATACCTATTTAAGTAGATATATCTGTATTTTGTGTTAATTTTTGTACAAACACGTTTTTTTTTTTTTTTTTTTTTTCGTACCCCTCGTAAAAATTCGTCGCAATTACGGTCAAACCGCAAATACGGACACCCTCTCCCCCCTATTAGTCCGAAATAACGAGGTTCAACTGTATTAGTATTAGAAGTAGTAGTAGTAGTAGTAGAAGTATTACCATTATTATTAGTAATCATCAACATCATTATTATTATTATTATCATCATCACTATCATTATTATTATTATCACTATTATTATTATTATTACAGAGTTTGGTGACGTTTGTAAACAAGCAACTAAACAAGATTAACCTTGAGATACAGAACATGGAGACTGACTTTTGTGACGGTGTTTACTTGTGTTTACTGATGGGTTTATTGGAGGGTTACTTTGTCCCTCTACACCACTTCTTCCTCACGCCGCAAGTACGTGTGTGTTTGTGTGTTTTATTGTTTTTTTTTTGTGCGTGGTTTTTTTTTTTTTTTTTTTTTTTTTTTTTTTTTTTTTTTTTATCCACTTCTTAACCCCCGCAAGTACTTTTTTTTTTTTTTTTTTTTCTATTTGTGGTGTGTGTGTGTTTTTTTTTTTTATATTTCTAGCCACTTCCTAACCCCCGGAAGTACGTGTGTGTGTATTTGTGTGTGCGTTTTGTTTTGTTTTTTTGTATTATCTTTATTTATTTGTAGCCACATCTTCCTAACGCCACAAATACGTGTGTGTGTGTGTGTGTGTTTGTTTATTCATTTACGTCGCAAGTGTGTGTGTGTGTGTGTTTATTTCTAGCAACTTCCTAACTCCGCAAGTACGTATGTGTGTGTGTGTTTGTTTGTTTGTTTTACTCATTGATCAAGATATATATTTTTTTACTGATTTACTAAGATACTTAGTTATATATTTATCAAGATATTTATGCATGTATTTATTTATTTACCAAGGTATTTATATATCTGTATATTTATCAAATTATTCATTTATCAACCAAGATATTTATATATTTATTTATTTATCAAGGTATTTATTTATTTACCAAAACATTTATGTATTTATATATTCATTAAAGTATTTATTTGTTTATTTATGTATTTTTATATTTATCAAAGAATTTATTTATGTATTAAGTTATTTAGTAAAGTATTTATGTATTTATTTACCAAGATATTAACAACCCTCTCCCCCTCCCTCCTCCCCCTCGACACCCCCCCTCCCCCTCAACACCCTCCTCGACCCCCCCTCCCCCTTTTGCAGACATTCGAGGACAAACTTCACAATGTGTCTCAGTCGTTTGAACTGATGATGGACGCTGGCCTGGCCCGACCCAAGGCCAGACCTGAAGGTAAGAGAAACACACACACACACACACACACACACACACACACACACACTCGCTAGCTCGCACGCACGCACGCACACACACACACTTGCTAGCTCGCTCACACGCACTCACTCGCATGCATACATGTACATACGCACACACTCGCTCGCGTGCACACACATACATACATAACGCACACACACTCACACACATACATACGCACACACTCACACACATACATACGCACACACACTCACACATATATACACACACACACACACATATGCACGCACACGTTTATTTTTTCACTTTATTGTCTATTTTTTCAATTTATTGTCCATTTTTCCATCGTGTGTGTGTGTGTGTGTGTGTGTGTCCTGAACAAAAAAAAACATTTGGTTGATATCGTGCTTTATTTGGTGTTTTGGTCGCTACGTTTGTCTGCGTTTGTTGCCTCCTGCTTCATTTCTCTGTGTTTTATTATTTGATTTACTTAATTTCTGTTTTTTTATTGTTTTATTTACTTCATTTCTGTTTTTTATTGTTTTATTTACTTCATTTCTGTTTTTTATTATTTGATTTACTTAATTTCTGTTTTTTTATTGTTTTATTTACTTCATTTCTGTTTTTTTTATTGTTTTATTTACTTAATTTCTGTTTTTTTATTGTTTTATTTACTTAATTTTTGTTTTTTTATTGTTTTATTTACTTAATTTCTGGGTTTTTATTGTTTTATTTACTTAATTTCTGTTTTTTTTATTGTTTGATTTACTTAATTTCTATTTTTTTTATTGTTTGACTTACTTAATTTCTGTTTTTTTTATTGTTTTGCTTGCCACCCCAAAAAAATAATTGTTCTTCCCTTAATTAAAATGAAACTTGGCTGAATAATTTGTATATGTGATGTTCATATATTTACCTTAATTGTTTGTTTATTTATTTTCCATTTATTATTATTACTATTACTATTATTATTGTTATTATTAAAAATTTCCACTTGCAACCCAATCAACCAAGCAACCTCTTCGCTTTACATCGCTTGCATGTATGTTGAAAATCTCCGCTTGCAACCCAACCAACCAAGCAACCAACCTCTTTGCATTGCTTGCATGTGTGTTTAATTTCCACTTGCAACCCAACCAAGCAACCTCTACGCTTTACATCGCTTGCATGTATGTTGAAAATATCCGCTTGCAACCCAACCATCGCATCACATCACTTGGGGGGGGGAGGGTAGGGGATAGGCTTGGGGGGGGAGTTAGGGGGGCATGGGAGTAGGGGACAGACTTTGGGTGACTCCCCTCCTCCACAAACTGTATCTATCTATCTATCTATCTATCTATCTATCTGTATCTATCTCACTAGAACACTGAAGATGGTGGCAGTGTTTGCATTAATATATTATTTCCGTCAACAAGAGTGGGTTTTATTCACTGTTTAAAACTCATTGTATTTTCATTCGTGCACAAACA